>JAZGTI010001337.1:0-45682 GCA_036877585.1 Botia kubotai
CATAAGCAAAGACACACAAAAATGAAGTGCAGAGGAAACCATGAAATGATAACAGAAAGACCAGAAATTGGTTCTGCAACAGTTTGTCCTTTAACTTTGTAGATGTCTAATTAAACACTTTGTCCGTTATGTTGCATTTGGAAACCTCATTTAAATGCGTTTTAAAGCTCACACACAAAAAGAAACGCATAACTGGCAGATTTTTATTTTAAAACAGCTTTGTGGCTTTCCAGAAGCCAAAATTGTTCTAACACCACCGATTAAAAAGAATGTAATATTTGTAAATTTGGCAGGTCACATGATGTTGAAACTTTTTTACCTCAAAAATGAATGGACATACTTTGTAATGCTCACAGTGCCACACAGTAAACAAAACTCTGAACAAAAGCCTGTCCCACATTCTACATAAACTAAACAAGCTCGGTTATAAATGATAATTCTTGTGGGTTAGTATTAGTGAAAATGTTGAAGGTAGTCTCTTCCATCCTGGCCGTGTAATAAACGCACTTGTGGTGAACATTTTATTTTTAGAATTGAATGCAGCTGAACTATCAAACAACATTTGTGAGAAAACTATTTCACCAGCATGTTTAACCCTTAAACCCACAATCCATGCGTATTAAAATGTTCAAGCAGTGTTTCATAATGTAAACAGTGTACTGAACCCACCAAGTTGTACAAAGTAAACAAGTCGACAAATAAGATGTGTGTTAACAAAAGTGAAATGCAGCTTTTAAGAAACAGACACCAGAAGGCATGTTGTGATATTTTAAAGACCAAAAATATCTTTCGTCAAAGCAGGAGTAAAAGTCCATATGAAATTGTTTTTGTATAAATGATACTGCAGGATAATATCGAGGTTGGGAAATGTGACAAAGTGCATCAAATATCTTGGGAAACGATCTGCATGTAGTTGATTTTAAGATTCAATGTAACCCAGTTTTTTAATAAAAATATATTAAAACCTTACTTCAATGGCGTTTTCCACTTTAAAACAAACCCAACATTTAAGATGCATCTGATACTTTACCTATAATTTTATATATATATATAATTTTTTTACAAAATACATAACACTGTTTTCTAATAAATGGAAGCACCTGTATAAAATAAAATGATTCATTATATGATTCATACAGGAGAGCAGTCCATGACCTGTAGGGTTAGTGTCTCTGAGTTATCTAGCTTCACAGTGCATGGCAGCAGTCTTTTCCCAAAGGGGTTGGGCCCACGGCGCTACCCTCAGAGTCCATATTGTCCCTAGGCTTGTGGGTAAAAGGTTTGATGCTTCCATTCCACCTCTCCTGTGGGGTGTCAGGTTGGGGTGGAGGAGTCTCCCCAGCTTGCTCTAGGGGTTTGGCTGGCTGCGGGGAGAGAGGAAGATATCCTTGGGCCTGAAAAATATCCTCCTCTTCCTCCAGCTGGTGACCTGGTGCTTGGAGATCCAGCGGAGCCTGTAAGATTTTGGAGCCACGCAACAGGAAGTCATGGTGGGTCTCCAGCTCGGTGACGCCATTGCCACTAAATGTCATACCATCACTGTCCAGCTCCTGTTCCAGCTGTTGAACCCAGGTTGCTTCTCTGAGAAGACCATTGAGTTTGGTTGGGTGGCCCTCTGGTAGATCGTTCAGAGACTTTAGAGTCTCTTCAAGTGTTTTAGGAGTCAGGCTTTGGGGACCTGTAGTGACAGAGATCGGAGAGACCGCAGGGGGCCACTCCCCTCTGAAAGGGATTCCAGCGCCGCTGGCCTCTTCCAGGACCCCGGAGCCCAGCTCAGCCAGGGGGTCAAGCTTATCGGTTTGGTTGAGTTCCTTTAAATTTCTCAGCAGTGCAAACATACTATCTACATCCTTCCAAAAGTTTGTCCAGTCATCCAGGTTAGGACTGTAGTCGAGTCTGTATTCATACAAACGTTCCTGTACACTGTACAAATCTTCCAGTCCTTGCCAGTAGACATCCTCTGTGAAATTGGGCAGCTTATGATTTGTGTACACCCCAGGCTGGCTGTGCTCTGTAGAAAAGAGAAGAGGGGAGGAAAATCAGTAAGGTCTGACAAATGCTGCGAAGAAAAGCATTTGTTTTCTCATGCAATTATTCCTGGTTTTATCCAAGAGGCCAGCGTCTTGAATTAGTGCCCCACACACCATTAAAGTGCTTTAATAAGCCTTAGACCAACAGTAAGCTCTAACTTCCAAAGCAGGAAAGGTGTGCGAATAGCAAGTTCAACGAGTATTCTGTGCATCCGAACAGAAGACCCAAATCCAAAGCATCAAAAACAGGGGACTGACTGTATGGAGAAACTGAAAATCTAAGCAATGAGAAATCTAAGCAAAGGCAAAACACTAAACAATGCTTAGAAAGAAACAAGGTATGGAAAAACCAAGCAACCTGGAACCAAGAAATCAGTAACCCAAAAACAATGAGACAAGGAGTTAACAAGAGGTGGGAAACGAAAATTTGCGAAACAAAAGCGTGTTTTTGGTGAGGGACAGAAGCGTGGATGGAATGAGCATATTCCCAGAGCAGGTCAGGCAGTAACGAATGGTCTTGAAGACACGGCAGCATTCCTGCTGCACTGAACTAGAACTGCCACTCAACTCTGAGTCTATGGAGATGTGGTGAGCATGTGTGGAGAGCTACTCGAGAGTGGAATGAGGACAGAAACGGTTTATATATACTCTCATAACTCACAGGAATGAAAGGCTTGGCCTCCTCAACTTTGACCATTGTCGATGCTGCTGTTGCCTGGTAAGCAGGTAAGCCAAAAAACAGACGTCAGGACAGGCATGGACGAGAAGTAATGAATTAGAAAGAGTGCTGCTCATGAGGCAGTGGAATCAAAGAAACAATCTGAGGACCTAATGAGATCTAGATGCTAATGAGCTGCTGGTCACCAATCAAAGCTACATCTGAACTCGTGTAGATGTGAAGAGGCTTAGATTTCAGTCTGCAAATCAGCTAAATGTTTACTGATCTATCTGGACAAAAGATTAATGAAAAACTATTGTGATAAGTATTCATTGTTTAACTGAGACAAATTTATAAACAAGGCATGAAAACAACGGTGTTAAATCAGATGAACGCATGTGCAAATGGTGTTTTTAAATACTTATTTCTGTGACTTTAATTCTTGTTAGATCAACCCAGCATGCAACCACACACTGTTGTAGTATTAGTGGATACAAGCCGCCCATGCAGTTATTTCAAAAGCCAATGAGGGATTTGAAAAGTGCGGATACCTGTGTTGATCATAGCTTCCTCCATCTTTACTCCCTGATCAGGAAAATAAAAGCAATTGAATGTTATATGTCTATTGTGATTAAGAGAAAAATAACAGACACAATCACATTGCAGTTCTTCATGCATAACCCACAGCTCCTGAGGGGAAGGACTGTTAGATTACAGACATAATGACGAAATGTGATGGAAGATGAAGAAACTGAGAAACGAAGTGACTGCCTGCAGGACATTCCTGATGGGCCTGTCTGAATTAAGATAGTAAGGAAGTGTAGTGTTAAGAATGGAATGAATGTTACATGATGGTAATTATGTTATACAGTCGTTTATGATCTAAGGTCAGGAATAACAGGAGAATGTGATTCATGCACACCAGTATCTGTTCACATGCACGTTTTTAATAATGTGTTCCATTACTAATGCAAAATTCTTGCATGGATGTGTTGTCATACATTGTGTTGAGTTCACTCAAAATTGTAACTACTGCCATTTAATCCTGTATTAAAAAACGTAAAAAAAACTTGCTATAAATGCAATAAATATTTTGTCTGTGTAAGATGGAACGAATGACATGATGAATAAATGACAGAATTGTTGAGTGAACAAATCCTTTAAGACTATGCTACAGTTCAATTACAAATGTAGACAACTAATGTAATTATCTTTGCTTTCAATACACAGAATCTGGCCACATTATTGGTTTAGTCATTAAATACAGTAATGACAACTTGTATTAAATCAGAATATTCAGTAATACAGAGGGTTGCTTTCTATGATTGCTCTTGCTATCGTGATGTCATCGGGATGAGTCTGTTTCTCCTTACAGGAAATTATGAACAGATTTCAGAACAATAAAATCCTAAAAACAGCATCTTTGCCAAATATCCTGTGTTATAGAGATATCTTCTTGCTTTTTGCTGAACAGAGATGACATTTCAGCCTGAAAACACCATTTACCAAGTTTTCAGCCACAATTTGACTCTCCAATAACAAGAAACAAAAAGCCAAAGAGAATGTGTCGGCAAATATCTCTTTATAATTTTAGATGTTGAACATAATTTACACGCATAGATTTTTACACCTACAAATAACACAACACACATCTGTCCTGATACAATTTTCACTTAAGCACATTTATCTACACTGGCATTCATTATGAATGAGGAAACATACAAAATATGAGATGATGTGATTGCTATACTGCTGGAATCAGAGTACTGTCCGCTAGTAAGGGAATAGAATGGAAAACATCAATGAGAAGCAGATACTAGCAGATTGTCGTCCATCATTCCCCAGTAGATGCCACACGGCGTCACATGACCTACCCCATTCATGTGTCATGCCAAAAATCACACCATTAAACATGCTAAACAATAGGTTGCTACTTATATCCAGCACTTCCCCACAAAGAAAGAACTACAAGAATGGATACAACCGCAATTTTGGGGACTCTTGGCTTATCCTCAATATACAATAGACAACTGATTCCAGCATGTTTCATTTCCCATGCCACACAGAAAGGCTGAAGCAGAGAAAGGAGAGGAGCGTTACCTGTATCTTGGCTTTTAGGTCTGGGGTTACACTGCTTGTGACCCTGGCAGCTTCTCATTTCCATCAGCTGCAGGTGTAGTTGGCTCAGAACGTCTCTCTCCACAGTATAAACTGTGTTAGTTAACTGCAAAAATACAACGTACTCGCTGAGTCAAGCAGGCAAGTATTTAAGTATCAATTTAACTTGACATTATTTGCCTGTATTTGACAGAACAGTGACAGGAAACACAAACGTGAGGCTCAAACCTGCATCTCCATGTAAAACCAACCCCAGCTAACAGGGAATGTTTTTAGAATGTATGTAACGTAACAGTAACGTATTTGTTATTTAATGGAAAGGTTAGAGAAACATTCTTATAAACTAAAATTGTTAGCCGGGACAGCTTCTCCTTTTTTTGACCATGATGCTGACACTGTGCCACAGCTCCCAGCTCTGATTAATCCTATTTAACAAGGCAACTAAAAACTCATCCTCACCTGGTAAGGGTCACTGTTTAGATCAAAGTACTCCAGGAAGCCAGTGGCAAATTCACAGAAGAGTGTGTTGTGAGTGTCATTAATGGTTCTCAGGCACCAGTAAGTGTTGTTGTTAGAGCTTGTGCAAGCACAGAAGCCGCCCACTATGAAGAAAAGGAAGTTGTTTTATAACAAACAGCTTGTCTGAAGGGACAGTCCACAACAATGATTATAAAGATGCCTGTGACTCATTTATCATTGCTATTTCCTTACGGTTCCAAAAGGGGGCGGTCTGCCAGTGGTCATTATTATGCGCGAAGCAGGTGAGGCCAGGAAGACTGCAGTCATCACCCTTCTTCTGCCTCTTCCTCTCCTTCCTCTCTTTCTTCCTGCGGCGGATCTCATTGTAGAGTTGAGCCTTGTTGTCCACTTCCTGCATGGCCTCTCTGTGGCATAAATGAATGAAACATTAGAGCCAGGCTGAAAGAGAACTCCATCCCCAGGTGGATTAAACAATGAGACGGAAGGAGGCGGACCAACCAATCCACACACAGAACAGGTCACAGGTCATGAGAAGATGAAACTGACCCCCATGTATCACCGCTAGACACTCTTCATGGTTCACTTCCTTACAAACTGACATTGGAATGATTTGTTGTACTTAGTTTTAAGCAAACTTGTGAAAGCACTGTTTGCTACTGGAACGGAAGAGTTATCCACGCGAATGATCCAGGAACTGAAGGAAATTCATTACGAACTAACATGCATTCAAATCAACTGCATTATACAGAACACAGGACCCACAGCATGGCCTTACACAATATGAATAAAGTTAAAGTACACACCACATATGGTTCTTAAAAACACAGCCAAATGACTAACTGTTAAAGACACCACACCAATGAAATGTTAAATCCAACACGCATACTACCAGCAACGAGAAGACACTACTGAAGACACACACAAACGAAACACTCACTTAAAGGGATGGAGGTGGTCATTATTCTTCAATCTCTCAGGTTTGTTTTTCTGCTCTCTCTCTTTGCTATAATAGCTGGTTATAAGGAGAGAACAGCACTAAATTTAATGAGTTGACAATCTAGCTGGAATATCTAGAAGACCTTGAACAAGCTTCTGATTTCAGATCAGTTTAGATTTAAAAGAATTTTGCATTTAATCAGGATTCAGCAGTACAGATGTTAACTGTGCACTACAACTGTTCTAGCATGACATCACATTACAGGTTAATTGTTCCTGAATAAACTTTTGACCACTCACCTTTAAAGCTTTAACAATAAGCAAATGAAAAACATTCACCCCATCATCTCAACAACTAAGACAACAAGATGTTCATGGAACATAACCGATTTTCATAGCCCACTTATAGTTTCCTACAAGTGATAGACGTTGTTAACCAGTGCCTTGCTTTGTGAATTTAGGACTGACCTCTTCTTTCCACAGTCACACTCATCCGGTCTCCGTCTCTTCAGATGACCTCTGACCTCTCGCAGCTTCTTCATTTTATCCTGAAGAAGTTCGATCTGTGGGGCAAACATATCAAACAAATATAATTTCATGTGATTTATATTGTAGCAATCTTACAATCAGCATATAACAGTGAAACAGGCCTCCAAAACAAATACCAAACTGTGTTAAGGTGCTTACCTCCTGGTCCACAAAGTTCTTGTGGTCTTTCCATGCTCTGGAGGACTGATAAATCTCTCTTTCACAGCGCACGGTTTCGTTCATTAGTATGAAACACCTGTTATGCCAGATAAAAATTTATAAAAGAACACATGCACATTGGCAGAAAATCTACATCACTGGTAAATAAGCTTAAAGAACACATTTTCTTATATTTTATATACAGAAGAAATGCAATCTCTGTCATACACAGTAATATATTTATCAAACGTTTTACCATGTACTAATATGTGTATATGTTTAGTGCTGCTTTGTGGCTCTTACTTGTGAGTGACTTTGAGTGAATTGGGGTAGCCCACAGCATTAGTGTCATCTGACTGCATCTCCTCTGAGCCATCATCAGACTCCAGACCAAAGTCTGAATCAAAGCCCCCCTCTGGCCGTTTGCTGATTGGCCGAGGCTCTGGTGGGGTTTTGTCATCAGCCTGCAAGTCCACATCATAGATTTCACCCTCAAACTCCACTGAGAGGGACCTGGCAGGTCGGGTGTGCACAAAGCGAGGCCTGTAGCCTGAGGAAAGCACAAGCCATACATATGTAAAAAATCTTAAAGCACATTCTCTCATTAAATTTACTCAACATCAATCTGCAGTGGGAACAGATTATTTTAAGGAATGGATTCAAAAGTCACTGGGGAAAAAAACTCATTCAGGTTTGTTCTCCGATACATCGAGTGATTTTTCCTATAGCAAACATAGTTACACCAGTAGATGGCGTCCAGTGAGCAACTTTCAACCCTGGTCACTAGCCTCATCTACCTCAAAGGCTGCACTGTTTCATTAGACTGCTGTTCCATTAATGTTTTAAAGCATTAGAGGTACAAAACCCCATGTCTCTTTTACAATATTTTATATAAACATCTAAACTTAACCTAGCATTAGCTAGTTTTTAAACTAATGCACCCTCTTTATTTTTGTATTTTTTTGTTATAAATTGTCTTACTGATAATGTTTACTGATAAAAAAAATAAAAAAATCGGACATTTTAGGATTTTAAACTGTATTTAGACTGTTCAGGTCTGCAGCTAAATCTGCAAACCTATGGAAAAAAAAAATCCGCTTCGGAGATCAAACTAAATATTGAGACCGAGTTTGTACATTTTCTATCCACATTTTCTGAAGTTTAAGTGACTCATTTCATGGACCATTTTTTAAGGCCGTATGTTGTATGCTATTTAGGTCAAGTACCTTTTACAGCTAACAGACCCATGCCACATTAACCAAATCTGGCCTCCTGACACAAGAGCACTTACGTGGACTGCCGCTCTGGGCGAACTGTCTCTGTGCCCGTCGCGCCGCCTTGGCCGTTTTGTAAGGTCCGTCTCCACAGTGGCAGTCTTTCTCCCGGCTGTCGTAGCTTCGAGAGCGAAGACTCCTTGCCCTTTTTTTGGATCCCTCCTTCAGAGACCCCTTACACTTCTGCATGCGCCACTTCCCGCTGACCTCCTCAACACAGTGCCATTTCTATAACAAACAAGTGGGAAGTTGGACAAGGACTTCAGTTTGAGGACAGACATTTTTGTCTTGCTAACCACTTAGTGTGCAAGAAACCAGCTCATTTGCATAACCGGGGCTGTCTTTATGAATTAAATGAATCCGCCGTCTGTGAATGGTAAGAAAGGGGATCTTAGCGGTCAAACAAATTCGTAGAGTAATCCCATTAATTCACAATCAAACGGCACAAGAAGCCCGCCTCACAAATCTTTCCCATAAAACGGCAATCAGGAGACAATACATCTAATCTCCTAATTTACCATTGCAGTTTGCCCTGCAGACACTCAATTCTGACCACAACCTAGACATGTGCTATGAGAAACCATATTCAGACAATGGCTAAAGCCTTGCTTTGTGCTCCTGTGAAGCCCTGGAGACCTGTCATTGAGTTCATGTATGCGGGCGATGCTGCATCTGGCGAACAAACAGCAGACAAGCGTTTGTTTGCAAGGCAATAAACCAAAAGAGGAGCCGGCCAAATCTAGCATGAGCATTTTTACTCATTAGTTCATCTAGACAGACATACACAGCAGGCAAAAACACACAAATATAAGCAGAGCATTGCCTGACACTGACACACACACAGGCTCCAAAAAGCCGCTAGCCAAACAGACATAAGCAAACAGAAGCACAGCCAACTATGCAAAGTCTGACTACTTTACAACTTGAATGACAGAGGCACAACTCTAACTCAGGAAGAAACACACAGAGAAACGTATGCAGGCATAAACTTTCAATCGCGCACACTGGCCTCGCTGACCCCACTGTAGGCAGTGGAGGACAGCAGTCTTGGTAGGGCTTTATCATCACATTCCTACTAGCAACAGACCTCAAAAAAAGAGGCCGATACTCATCACATGCCAGAACTTGACCTGGAAGTAACAGACCAGAACAACTGCAAGCTTTGCCTGCGCTTGACATCAAAACCATGGCAATCTTTCACCGAGTGCATTTCATACCCCAAACTAAATCAGATTCATTGGTGGTTGAAAAAAGCAGGAATATGAGGAATATATTTGTTTGCTGAACTGAGATTTGCTCAAAACCTTCTGGACTAAAGTTAGCGTGAAACTTCATTTGAAGCTCGTTTTACTTAACGTGCTGTATGAAAATAATGCGCTATATGGTTGGATCCGACTCGAAAACTTCAGCTTCTTCTGGCAGGTGACTGGACGATCATGAAAAGATGGAAACCAGGGTGTTATTTCAGGCAAACGCAAACAAACGTTTTCTGCATTCAATCAACTTGCCAGACAAACTGTTGCAGTCAAACACTTAACTTGACCATAAAAAGAATCTGGTTTGCATTAGCTCGGCTCTTGAAATACTGACTGCATTTATGCTACCTGAAATTGTACCAATTTGTAATGCTCTGCTCTTTCAGATTAATTTCACCACACAAGTTCTGCTAAAGAAGGCGCAATGCTTGTAGTTCTTTCACCAGAGCTCTGCACACAAATCTCCAATTACTACTAATTTGTTGTAAATATTGGTTTCCATAACAGTGGCACCACTTGTAAGACTTCAGCTCCAAACTCTGGTTTCAAGGCAACTGGTTTCAAGTCAATAGTGCAGATGAATGTCTTCAATCATAACCAAAGGCTGAGATATTAGGACAGAAAGCTTCTGGAAACGAAGCAATTCTTAGCCCAGGAAAAGCTCAGGCCAAGACCATCCCAACTAACAGGAAACGTTCTCAGAACGTTGGCTAACGTTGGCTAAAAGTTCTCAAAACGTTCTTGCCGTAATGTTGATAAAATGTTTCTTTGATGTTATATATCATTATATCAAAAACATTATTCTTAAGTATTCTGAAGAACATTAAAAAGTTACAAATGTTTTAATAACATTCTTATTAATAGGCAACAACATTAATACAGCATCTAAAACTAGACGCTTTGACCGTTAGCTGGGATTGCAGAATAATGGAGATCTTTTGCCTCAGTGCCTACAAAGGCAGTTGAGATGGTGTGCGCATGAGCCAATACCTGTCCTGGCTGTTCGCAGGGTGTCTGAAATTCGGCTTGCTGACACAACTCCTTCACCTTCTTGTACTTGGGCAGGCTGTTCGACTGCTGAGGGTTCACACTGCCTCCAGAGTCTTCTTTCTTGCGCAGAATTTTGCTGCAATGACAAATGCGTTTCAATGAGTTTCGTTCCAAAGCTGACAGCTTCAGGTGGTCAGTGTCACATGACAATTTGGGGCCAAGTCATTTGACCTTGTGCCACTGTATTTCCCCCTGCAACCCCGCCCCTAACTCTCACAATTATAGCTGGAAGGTCTCTTGTGCGGTAAAAAATATTTGTCACTGGATTGCACTTCTGCCTCATCAAATTTAGGACTGCTGCAAGTAGTCAATCATAAAATAAAGCATTAAAAATAATCTATGTAGTTTAAATGATCGCTAATGATTAATGAAGTGGTAAATCTGACGTCTCTTAAATTCAGTTGCCGTGACTGTGCAAATCAAGTTGAATTAACGGCATTTTGGTATAAACATATTTCGAGTCTTTCGGGCTTTATACACAAAACTTCAGTCACGGAAGCAACAGCCGGCACTGATCAACAAAACGCATTACGATTGCGCCATTCTGGTAGAATTCTTCTTTTACTTATCCAGCCCACACGTTTATTTCTGCTTAAGGCTGCGAAAGCTCTAATATGGCATTAAACAGGCTGACAGGCCCTCTAAGCGACAGGTGGAATGCTAGACCGAGACAGCAGCATGTTTGTGCCCACAGCCAGTTACCACACATAGCGGCTGCATTTTAAACTCAACCCCTGGACCCACTGTGGTAACGGAAAGAAGGGTCTTGGAAACACTTTTTGAAAGCATATTTTGCATTATGGATGTGTGTGCCATGATTAAGTATCAACAGACACAATGGATATCCAGCAGCAAAGAAGTTAAATAGCTATCTCAAAACCATTCCTGCCTTCATCACAGATATCAAGTGAAATGTTTTGTACACATATCAAGTTCCGCTTCGATACAGCAAAATCATACATTTCCCCAGGGAAGGATTTGTTACTATGGTGTGCTATCTGTTTTACTGAAACATGTCTGATAATGGGAGTATCCGATCTAAATAGTTGTGTTGCTGAAGACACATTTGATTAAAAAACAAAATGTTAATTGTTTGACACTCTACTCTTAAAACCCCCCCAGCATATTTGACCCAAAACAAGAATATAATTTGAGACGAACTTTAACCAATACATGCAAATGCAGAGTAATATTTGCACAGTGGAATTTTAAATTCATAACCTGATCTTATCTTTTGGCAGTTTCTTAAAATATTGGAACACAACGATTTGCATAAATAAACCAATTCAAATGGACTCTGCATTCATTTTACAGTACAATTGAGAAGAGAGGGAATGATGTTTGTTTTACCCCCGCTCCACGAGGAATGTGTCCCTCCAGACTTTAGGTTTCCGGTTGGGTTTGAATCTGAAAAAACAAATGCAAATATTCAGTTCCTTTTTCAGTATTCTGGTTATTTGCATGCCATAAGCAGATGTTTAGCCTGGCCTAAACTCTTACACCTTAATCCGACATCTCTTGCTGTCAGGAGTGAGAGGAACCCCAAAGCATTTACAGCATTCTTTATCTAACATATACATATACATATACATACACGCCCTTCTGTAACACTCACCTGTTCCCAGACTTTTCCTGTTCCAGAAGTTTCAGGACAGATTTTCCGTCCATATCCGTGGGAGTGTCCAGGCCCGCTATGTCCAGAATAGTGGGTGCTAGATCAATGTTTAGCACAAGATGGTTGTTCCTTAAATAAATAAATACATTTACATTTATACATCTGGCAGACATTTTCATCCAGAGGGATTTACAGTGCATTCAAGCTATACAATTTATCAGTACATGTTCCCTGGGAACTGAACCCACAACCTTTGCACTGTCAATTAAGCTACAGGAACATGTAAATATAGATCTTTAAATAGTGATAAATGCTTTTGCACATAAGAGCTGTGTTTAAAAGAATCCATTTAGTAGTCTGAAAGTTTACCTGGCGCCTGGCTCCACATTAGGACCTCTAACAAAAAACGGTACCCTGATGTCGAAGTCATAGGGCATGGACTTCCCCTTTACCAGACCAAACTGTCCAATGTGGTACCCATGGTCAGCTGTGTAAATGATGTAGGTATTATCAAGCTCCCCGGTGTCGACCAGAGTCTTGTATATCTGAAACACAAAGCAAACACACGTTTCCTCTCTGGTCATATAAAACGCCCTTTAAACACCCAGGATTTGGAAGAAGAAAGACCAAACCACTGACCCTTTCAACAGAGTCATCTACAGACATCAGCGTCTGGAGCCTCTTTCTGTGCAGGAAGTTGGTGAACTCCATGTGAATTGGCTTCATCGGGCCCGTGTACTGCATGATCCAGTGCTTGTCCATGTTTGGTGCGTAGTTATAACTGGGTGTTCTGCACGGAAGAGCACAACATGCTACCGTTAGCAAAACAGGCACCTGTTTGCTAGTTCACAAGCACTTGTGGTTGTTGGCGCTATCTGTTTTATAACACACTTGACAAGTATCAATAATTGAGCAGTCACCCCGCACACACTCCACGGAAATAATTCTCGTCGCAAGATATTTTTCCTGGTTTGGTCCTCCATCTCTCCTCACACCAAGCTGAGAGTCTTAGGGTTTCTTGGCAGCGTTTAATCGTTTGAGGGTTGGCACATGCGTAAGAAAAATAATAGCTTCCCCAGCCTTCAGGCCCAAAATAAAGTTTGTAATAAGTCCAGCAACGACAGAGCTATAACTCATTTGCATCTGAAGTGGAGAACAGAAAGCTGGGTAAACAAGAGGCCACAGACGTGTTTGTGGAGCTGAGGCTAGAGATGGCCACCTGTTGATAGCATTTGGCCTCCATCCACAACTGAAGGATTGTGCGGTAGAGATACCGTACTGTAGGTTTCCGGGCTGGGCTCTTGCGCCTGGTGTCACTGAATGATGGCTGTAGGAGAGCTGTATTCTGAGTGGATGGCTTCTGTCCTCTCCTCCATAGTTTGTCTTTGTGTGCTCTGTGAACTTTTCACCCAGTCAGTGAGGCAAACTAATATACTACACAGAAGCAACCTGTCTTTTAACATAGGTAGGGTAACTGCAGCAGACCACCAGGAATTTCAAGGTCAAAGGGTGGAATTTGTCTGGATCTGTCACCCGTCACAAAGCAGTCTGAAGTACATTTTTGTCTTTGATAGGGGTGTCGCAATATACTAGTACAATAACCCTGATATTATTAGTCATGATTATTGTTATTTTAATACTAGACGATTATATCGTACAAAATCCAGAGCCACTAATAAGAGACACATTAATAAACTCTTTCTCTGAGTGTCTACTCCAGTCTTTCAGATTTTCTTTATAGTTTCTGCTAAACCACGGAGGTTAATTGCATCAAAATGTTCCATGTTTCACACATTCCACAGATCAATAGCTTTAAAGTTAGCAAGAATTGTCATGGATGCCATCTCAACAAATGTGATTAATGTGCTTAATGTGATTTCCTATCCTAATATGCAACATTAGAGAATGTCAAAGTGTGAGGGTAATGAGGTTTTATAATGAGGATTAACACCTCATGCCTGCCTAATCCATTTCAAAAATGGGTTTATTTTACGCGAGTGTAGCCCTAAGGCATTCTGGATCTTTTGTATCAGTTACCACACCAGAAAGCTCGCAATCTTACGCAACTGTTCTACTGCAGTTTGGCACCAAAATGGCTTTAACTTTTGGACAAACACTGTGGCAAGGTCACATAGTACAACACCTAGTACATCCGAAATAAACCATAAAAGTTTATGGTTTAATACCACAATACCAATTTTACTTTGGTCACTACTACCAACAGTAGTGGCGCTACTCTGGTGTACTCTGGTGATTTGGCGAAACCTGGCACGCAACCCTTTTGGCATTGAAGCAACTCACCAGTCAACGCGAATCTTGGGGTATCCAAGCTATTTAGACCAAAAGCATGTGCTTTAAAAGATATTAGTAACACAAAGGGTCTTCTAAGACAAATAATGCATTCCACACGTCTTAAAACCTACATGGTAAATGACCTGATTTATATGAAAAGAACCAAAAAGTTGTAGGAAGACAAGCTGGAAAACAAGCTGAAAAACTTGAATAATTGAACTGTGAATAAGCAGCAAATAATGGACAGACCAGAGGGATAAAAGTGTGATCTTGTCCTTGGCAACCCAGACATTCCACAGTCGTGGTAAAGACTTGGAGATAGCTGGCCTGTTGCCTTAACACTGCATGTGGAATACAAATATATCCATGAAACTGATGATACTGCAATGAGCCCATCAAGGTTTTGGCACACAAGTGGCATCCATAAAAATCTCATCCCCCCATCACCCTGCTGGGCATGTGCCAGAAGTTTACTTGGATGATAAATCATCTGGGTTTCATGGTGGTAGTGTCATGTGTAAACAGCATCTCAGCAAGCTGTCATTTGTTAAAATTCATCTCAATGGAGTATCCAAAAATACCAGGCCACAAAAATTCCTAAAACTACAAACTTATATTTACCTGCAGGCCAAATTATAATGGTGTAAAATTTATAGTAAAAAAAAAATCTACAAGGAATGCTGCAGTGTTTTTGAAATATGGGCCCCAGTGTCGCTCGGAACATCTTTTTAAATACATACAACTACAAGAACAATAAAAATATCTAGACTCAACAATTCCAATGCCAGTGGCTATTTCAGGAGGCCCGTCTCTTCCAGGGTATACCCAGCTAACAGGAAACATTCTCAGAACACTGCCTAATGTTCTCTGAAAGTTCTATTAAGATTATCAAAAGAGTAAATGTTAGTAATGTAAAAATTTCAGAATTAAAGTTAAAAACATTCTTGTAACTATGCAACAACGTAAACATCTAAAAACTGAACGTTTGAATGTTCCTGGAACATTCAACATTTTCAATGTTTTTGTTACTGAATGAAATTATTACGGAAACTTTCCTACAACCTAAAATTGTTAGCTGAGTATAATGGGTTTAGTGGAGTTCACAGTTGTAGCTCTAGCACAACATCACTGAAAAGTTCTGGAGCCACTCACATGTGCTGGGAAGCATTTTGGAAGAGCTCGGAATACTGCGGTGCTGAATCTTCCGGGCCGTGAGGTGCTGCGTGGCTGATCACCATCATCACCGGTCGATGCGGGTACACGCGCTTGGACATTCGGAAGAAGTTGATGCTGTCATTGGTAATCAAATCAGTGAAATAGTCCTGGAATGGGCAGAAATGTTTAAAAATTAATTTGAGACATATAAACATGTACCGCTTCAGTTGCTAAAGGTAACCGTGTGCGCTTTCCACAGACATGACAAGCTAATCAAAACAACAGATACACAGAGTGAAGATTCCCCAGCAGCCTGCACCTGATGCCGCTACCCATTATACAGCATGACAAGGGTGTTGACACATTCACTCAATGCTTAGAGAGGGTTGCAGCCCTCCACAGGGCTGCTGTTATGACAATAGCGAGGTCTCACCCGTATTGCCATGAGGCTCAGCAGGAATGTGCACAGGGGCTTGAGGGTAAATATCACGTGACACTGAAGCTGTAAGGTGCTTGACAGCAGTGTTTCTGGTCTGGTATAGTTGTGGGAATACATACAGGAACTTTAAACAGGAACTTAGTTTTTTTTATAAGGCGTCCAGGAACCATTCGAACACCTAGCCACAAAATCGTTAGAACGTTAGCCAATGTTGTGAAAACGTTGCCTGGTGGCTGGGTTTGCTCTAGGGCATCTTCTCTTTATTATTTATGGAGTGTTATAAACCGTTTCATCAGGTGGCTACACAAGACACCAGCGTCTCCATTCTGTGTCTTTAAGTCCCTATTTCCCCTTTAATCTAACCACATTCCATGTGGAGTCAACCAGCCCATTTTTATATGCAATTAGAGGCCTGAAATTAGTCGAGAACAGACCTTACAATTGAGCATACAGTAAAAAAAGCTGTTGGCATGGTGACAGAGATGTGAACTTAAGTGACCAGCATGCACATACCTTCGCATACTCCGCTCCGTGCTTCTCCTTGTTGCCGTTCCGACAGACGGTGTAATTATAGAAACGGGAATTTTTGATCAGACCCACCCATTCGCGCCACCCAGGTGGGATATAGGTGCCGTTGTATTCGTTGAGGTACTTCCCAAAGAAAGCTGATGGACGAAAAGGCAACATATAAACACTGTCAGTGTCACAAGAGATGCATACAGGCATATAACTCGACTGACAGCTGATGTTTGATTTATTATTTAGGAACAAATGAGGTTTCTACTGCTTATTACGCTAGTATTTTCATGCATTTGTCAGATGCCAAAGCGTCTTTTTTTATCCAAAGCGACTCGCAGTGCATTCAAGCTGTACATTTGATCAGTATGCATGTTCCCAGAGGATCGAACCCACAACCAGTTAAACTATGGGAACAGATCTGCCTTGGGTGATCGGATCAGCAGTCGAAAGACTGAACGGTTTACACTTGTATTTAGCACTGTTCACTGACACAGATTTTACTATCAGGTTTAGTAAATTTTGAAAATAAATAATGTTTACAATTCCAAACCACATCAGAAAAGCCTATTAGAACACTACTACATTTTTAAAAATTGGAATCAGGACATGACGCAAGCAGCATATCCCTTTGAACCCAATAATATAGACAAAAATTAATTAAATCAGAATAAAGCCATTAGATTCAGTCTCTCATTTGACGACACATAAAGCCTCTTACCTGTTCTGTATCCAGTGTTGTTTAAATAAACAGCAAAGGAACGAGGCTCGTGCTGAGCTTGCCAGGAAGGTGAGGAGCAGTTCTCGTTGTTGGTGTAGGTGTTGTGGTTGTGAACATACTTCCCGGTCAGCATAGAGGAGCGTGATGGACAGCACATGGGCGTGGTCACAAAGGCATTCGTGAACATCGTACCCCCATCCTCCATGATCTTACGTGTTTTATTCATCACCTGTAATGAACCTGCCACACCAAAAAAAAAAAGACAAATGAAGGTTCAATACCAAACTCTGCTGATCGAAAAGAAGTTTGAGAACTTCAAACCTCAAACAGGTCTTAATATACGTCATGCTGTCAGAGGGATCCTCTCTGTTGCAGAGAAGGTTCCCTGCAGGTTCTGTGGCAATACAATGAGTGGATGTGGTCGGAGGACCACGGCCTCTAGCCTCTCAAATGTCAGAGTGAAGCCGTTAAATATTAAGAGAGGAAATGAATCAAATGCATGATGACAGCCTGAGATTGAGCTTTTGAATGTTACGCTCTCTGAGGAAGGACCCTAAACCAGTGATAACAGTTAGCTTTAGCATACATATATGACACAGAAACCCACCAAGAGCTTTGGGTAGCGGATTAAGAAGGCTAATAAAAATAAGCTAGTTAATGCTTCCGGGACATTGGACCAAAGTTCAAGGCGGCTAAAGCATTTTCCTCTGGTAAAATTAAATCCTAAAATTAAAAAATCATTTAATCCTTGACAAATCTCAAGATGGTATTTATCTCTGAATTACTGGCTAATTTAATGGCTAAATGTTCTCTGAACATTGGCTAACATTTAAAGTTCTCTCCAAGTTATCATAAATGTTCTTGCAGAAACGTTGCAGTACAACTTTTCTTAACTTTATATATCATACATCAAAAACATTCTTTTTATATTTGTTTATATAACCTATAAACATGAAACGTTTTAAAAATATTACAGAATTTGAAGTTTATTATTAATTATTTTATAACGAAGCAGTAACGTTAATACAACATCTAAAAAAATGGGTGCTTTGAACTTTTAAAATAATATTTTTAACGTTTTTATTTTATGGTTACATTAACCTAAAACTGTTAGCAGGGTCAACGGTACAGTTTTTACTCTACCCTCTCTTAAATCCGTTCCGAAATATTTTAAGCTAAAAGTTGCGTTCATCTGGATTGTTCAATGGAAATAAAGACTCTTCCTACATTCCAAACTCATGTTTTCTGAGCACCATTATTACTTGTAATGATCCCTACAGCAACTTTCCAGACTTCTTGCTGATTCATAATCACCGCATGCCGAGCGCTGACAAAACCCTCATGAGGCAGATGAGGTCTTCACCTCATTTGTCTGCAGAACAGATGGGCCATTAATGATGAATTGCATCCGGTATGCTCACCCAACTCCACGTCCTGGTCATCTGTCATAATGAGTATGATGTTGGGTCTGATGTTCCGTCGTTCTCCTTGAACCCTCCCGCGCAGGCCCTGACCGCGGGTGGTAAAGCCATAGCAGACCAGTGGGGAAGCCAGGGCCATCACCCAGGCCAGACTCACCAGCTGCATGATGGGATTGAAACCGTGAGCACACAAGCACTCAGAAGACTGGAATCGTGGAAGGCAGTCTGTTGGGGAAAAAAGTTAAAAATACTTAACGTCGTGCACTGTGAAAATTGTGGGTGGCATTTCTAAAGAGGTCAAAACAAATTTAGTTTGGTTAACAGACATTGGATGAACTAAAAACAAACTGAAATAAGAAAAAAATTATTCTTTTGCCAGGAAAATAAATGACAATTCCAGATACATATCCGAAAAATCAAATAAATCAATGCGTCTACTTTAAAACTGTCATATATTTTCACATCCATCCATCCATGAGTAGACGAGCAGGCCATATTACAACAATAACCCCTGCATTAAAATTACTTAAACCGCCACCTTCAAAAGGAACATAAACCCACACTTAAAAGTTCCAGCATGCAGTTAATCTGCACATAAGCACATGCAAAAACACGCTTAAAGAAATCACAAGATATTTCATTCACAAAATTGCTACTTAATAAACATGAGCCCAACAAATGCTCTAAACCGTACCTGAGGCGCTCTCAGAAACGCAGTATCATACCTCCCACAGACCTACAGTCACATTAAGACATTTGTGTAAAGTCAGAAAGGCCTAAGTGTGGCAAACTCTCCCTCCGTGTGCACACACAAGCCACTACTTTCTCTCCAATCAGTCACACTCCTTCAGTGCTATTGAGCCTTTGCCATTGGTTATTAGTAGCTGCACCAGCCCACATCCGGCCAATCACATTTAAGGGCAGGGCTGTCACTCAGAGGGCCTAGAGCTTGTGACCTCTAGCGGACACCCGGCGGCAAGTACGAAGCCAGCGGAGGCACCACAGGGGGGAGAAAGTTACGCTACATTAACCCTTATGCTGCGGTCACCAGTCGCAGATTTACACTGACCTGTTTACTCAGCAGCACCACAGTTGCTCCACATGTCAAACTGGGGGAAGAAAAGCATGCCAGTCGACAGGCCAAATGTGCCTCAATGAGATCTTGTGCAGTTGCTTAAACGCTTTATATATCTCTTGACATGCTTGATTTACTACCCAGCTAACAGGTAACATTCCCAAAACATTGGCTAATGTTCTCCAAAAGTTCTATCAAGAACCGTTCTTGCAGTAAGCTTAGTAGAACTTAACGCTTTATCAAAAACGCCGTTTTCATCTTGTTAGTGGAACGTTTTCAGAAATGTTACAGAATTTAAAGTTTGAATATCAATTCTTAAGCAATAACGTTTCTAACGCTTATTATAAGAAACATTCTTACAACCTTAAATTGTTAGTTGGGTGAAAGTCATGTTGAGCATCTTGTATTTTTTTTGTACCAATTCATGAGGTAAAGCGAGTTCACATATTAGAATTCACCTGACGACTGTTGGCATGTATATGTAGTGGGTTTGATTGATTCACCTGTCCGGTTCCTCACTCACATTTATTGTGCTAACATTATGCAGGACCATATTGCCTGTGGCCACCATGCTGATCTTTGTCTTGGATCAATGAGCTGTTAAACAACACGGGCTTTTGCACCTGAGCCTCGTCTAATGCCAGTCATTTATCTTAATACGTTTCCTTGGCAATGAGAACAGACACACTTAGAACCGTCTCTGAACAGACGTTACACTTTGTGACAGTAAAACCTGCAAAAACAATGGAATAAAACGAGTCAATTATACTCAATACTGGTTTTACAGCATCAAATCAATGTGATTACACCTTCAAACTAATGATATGCCATTTGTCAGGTGGGTAAATCTCATTAACACCACTGATTTGAAAATGAAATGGAATCTGATGGTACAATGTTGATTCATGGGTACATCTAATGAGATGTCTGATAAGATGGACTCAAACATCAGCTGAATGGAAAAGCATGTGTGCTTGCCTTCGTCTGTAATGGGCTGACTCTCAGATGGGGTTTAAGTGCTTTTTTGGACAGTGGATTTAGACAGGCTGTATGAGGACTAGCCAGTCCAGTCACCCTGACAGCACTGTACAAACACTGAAGCTGTTTGGAAACACACACACACACACACACACACACACACACACACACACACACACAGTAACTGCCTGCACAATCCTGCGTTTTATGTTGGAACCCAGGTTTAAACACATGAACAACATTGGAGTGTTATGCAACCTGGTCAACCAGTAGTTAAGTATAGTCTTTATGGTTGAAATGTTAGACTGATTGAATTAATTCTGACTGGTTAAGCTAGTGGCTTGGTTGGGACTCTAGCACACCAAAACACAACATGTACTGGTGATAAGCTGTGCTTGTTCTTTCAGTGGGAAAATTAGATTGACTTTCTGCATCAAAATTCAATTTAAAGTGCTAAATGAATCCTCACATCGACCATCTCATGTGACGCTAAAATGAAAACTTGTGTGATGTGCCTCCGGCAATTTTAAGCTAACGTTCTTAAAAGACAAAAAAGGACCAATAGTGGGCAATTCAGCACAATCATGTGTTCCTCAAGCAACCCTAAATTAAACCGCCTTGCCTCCCAAAGATGACACATCCAGCACTATATTTTAGAATGCAGTTGACTCAGAATAGCTCTTCTGTTTTCTTCCCTGGAGGGGAAAAGGGTCGTGAATTATAATTTAATTTGAATTACCCTCATTACTGTAAAAATGCATTTCAGTCTGTAGCGCTGACAGGAACGTAAACCACCTCTTTTCACTCTGATACGCAAGTCCTCCCGTGACCCTCTGACTAAGAAACAGACCTTCGATCCTCTAGTCACCGTTTCCATGAGCACTGAGAAACAAAAGCGTCCACACTTCCACACCAACCTCACGATGAATCAACACTGGGCTGGTATGCAAAGATTAGACTCTGATGTTCGTGTCTGAAGTTTCTTCTGGCTTCCTCTGGCTTTAGAGAAACGGTTATTCAAACGAATGTGCATTAAAAGAATATTAATGTATTTAAAGATCATGCTGTTATAGAGAAATATTGTGGCTTTATCTGGAGATCTCCGTTAAGTGCCAAGTCCACCACATTAGTCGGTAGAAAGACCTTAAAGAAAGAGTGCCAAATCTTGCACTGTCATTCGAAACTAAAGTGCCTGTACTTTGCATTGGAAAAATACCTTCAGAGCCATTACACATTATCACATTGCAGAGAATGGTGATCATTTGAAGCTTGGTTCAGGGCCTTTATTTACCCTGACCGGCTGTGTACATCTACTGAGCGTCATGTCTTTGTATACATGCATTACTGAAGAACATAAGAAGGTCTTGCTTCTGGGCTAAAGACAAGCACCAGTGAAAAGCATTGTCTTTCAGCCCTTAGTGTTTTTTGGGGATTAAAACAAATAGGCCAGTAAATTAGCCACAACTAATCATAAGAATAATATTTAGGATTTATTAAGCAAAAGGTCTTGAAAGTTCAAAGTAGCAAAACAAAAGGCTACTATTGGACTTTGGGTCTGACACACAGCTGCCAAGAAAGCTCCCTGTGCAAGAGGATCCTTCCTTCCCTTTGTACCCACATAAATATCCATGCGTACTAAAAGCATCTACCCAGCTAACAAATGTAGGTTGTAAAAGTGTTTCCTTAATTTTTCTATTAAGTAATAATAATGTTAAAAACGTTGTTTTGAGAGTTCCAAGAATGTCCAGTTTGTTAGACTTGTAACGCTACTGTTATGTTAAGAATGTTATTCAAATTTCAATTACATGTTACAATTCTGTAACCTTTTTTTAAATGGTTTACCGTTACTCTAAAAACTTGTTTTCATAAATTAGAACATTGGCTAATGATCTCTAGAAGATCCAGGAACATTCCCTGTTGGCTGGGTAGCCCCCCTCTTCCTTCTGCTGACCACATCGCTGTGTTTTCTAACAAGTAGTGCTATCACAGACAGCAGCGCAGAAGTTCTTGGCAAGCAAAAAGCCACCACTGCTGCTTGTGGTGTACTCCCAGACCACATATTTTCATGCACCCTGAATCCCCTTTGACCCACGTGGTAATGTGGGGTGGTTAACCCAAACCTCAAGCACCTGGCCTCTCAGAAGGGCCTCCAAAACATGGACCATTGAATTCACAGACTCCACAGGTGAGGAAAGATCTTGAAAACATCCTGAGAAAGGAGCCACATAAATGACAACAGAACATCATGACCCAAAACATTCTTTCCAACCCTCACTGGGGTTCATAATATCTAGTCTGTATCTCGAATAGTCTGGAGTGTCAATCTCTGATCCAAACTCCATAGCAGATGACATCTGAACTCATAACTTGTAATCAGAACGGGACCGCAAGTAAATCACTTGAAAATTAAAATCCTAATAATAAAATGGTCACTTTCCAGACCAGCTTGTCAGCTTGGAATAATTCCTTCTAAACCAAAGCACCAAGCTCACTGCTAGGATGGGTTCTCCACCACGGCAAGCTTCATGTGTATCTTCATTGTAAATGAGAGTCTCTTGTTATGTAGCCAAGATCTAGCATAAATCAAACCAGATGGCACAGCTAAACAGTGAGTCAACCATTCATAAATACAAGGTTTCCATAGACAAAGACTGAAGTCTCAAGGGCTAATCCCCCTTTCCATTCCCTCACTAAAGAGACCAACTCAGCTCACTGCTCTCCACAGGATGAGCCAAGAACAATCAGCAATAAGAACACAACAATGTTTATAAGTTACGACAGTTTCATGTTAATTATCAGAAAAGATTTGTTTTTACTTCAGTATTGCACGAACAGTATTACAGAGCAGTGGACAGGTGGTTTCTCCGATTATACCAACTGAGAGATGTTCCTGGAATTGTCTTAAGATCAACAATCAACCAATCAGATTTGAGGGATAAGTTTACAGGTACTATAAAGTTTAGGCTTATAACCAGATGTGGGTGCTTTTTCACCCTTGTTATTCACTATTATTTCCCTCTGATTTTAGGGATAAATTATGATTAGGGTTTGGGGTGGTTGGTCCAACATTTCTGTAGAATATTTCCACAATTGGAAAATCAAGTTGTGCTTGACAGGTTGTGTAAAAACCATCTACAAGTAGAGTATGATGGCTATTTTAGCACAGGCTGTTCAGATATTTCGGTATGCTAATTATTCTCATTGGGGGACATAAGATTACCCAGTCACAGAAACTGAGAATGTTGAGGTTTGGATTTCACAAACTTTTCTTTTTTAGATGAACCAGTGCGGTTTACGGTTTTAGCCGCGTGCAGTTCTGTCCACACCGAGCAGCGGCGGTGTGAGATGCAAACGTGATGCGGTCAGGGCTCACCGCATGCCTCACGGAGCCCATGTCACGGAGCAAGAGTGCCGTCCACCCACACAACGACAGTGAAGGACAATGATAGGCCCAGTTTTAGAACGTGCATGCATGTAAACTCTGTAACCCAAATGCAGCTCTTCTTTTCTCAATCACTTTTGGAGTTTTTTGTCATTTTGTTTTTGCTGACTTGAGATTATGTGGGGAAGAATTCCGAATCCGACTGAAGTGGTTTCGCTTTGTTCTCGCGCCACTGGACCATTCTGCTTAATCACTGCGATGAGCGCAGATACACTGCAGTCGCATGAAACACAGACGTGCCAATGCACCAACTCGCACGCAAACACCTTTCCAAATGAGAAAATCACATGCGACGTTAAGCTTTCAGGCATTTACAAGCAAAGTAGCAGAAAAGAAAAACTATTTTATAGTCACTGAAATGAACAAGTGTCAGTTGATTGGTGGTTATCCGGTCTCCCAGCCTACTTAAACAGGTTTAGATGTTTATTTAAATGGTTTTACAAGGTTTCAGGCTGTTTTAGCTGGTCAGACCAGCTAGATCAACTAAATAACAGCTTGGCAAGCTTGGGAGACCATCTAATCATCTTTTGGTTGCATTGAATTAGCCAAAGTCAGCATTAATCATACAAACAGAAAATTATCTTGCACTTTAAATCACTACAGCAACAAATCAAACTCTGAAAATTAAACAAGCAAACTGGGAGATTTTTTCCCTAAAGCGTTCTTCATGCGAGGCAGCCTCCTCAAAACCTCCCATTGATGTCTCTGTGTTGATTTTCTATCTGGCACTTACTATGTTTGTGTGGGTATCTAGCGGCTTTGACTCATTTTGAAAGCACAGAAGCTTTTCTATTCACTAATACAGCCAAGCAAACCTCCAAAATCAAATTAAATTAAGAGAAGCAACAGCAGCATAAAAATTCTACTGTCCAAATATGAGCGCAAGCTCAACTGCAACATACAATGTTTGTTTAAACCTTCCTAACTGGGTTATCTAGTGGTTTTTTAAAGAAATAGACTAAAATAATTCAAGCGGTGATGTAGTATTGAAAGACCAATAACAATGGGTTGGGCCTTTACAAGATACACATGAACTAATATGAACCGTTACTTCATGTCTGCTGTTTTGTTGTTTATATGGAACTCCTTTCAACAGACACTAGACTATATTTAACTCCGAAGCATGTGTTTAACCAGTATGCTGAATGGCGCAGAGGCCTTGACAGATTCAAGGTCTGGTTTTAGAGCACATGGCCGTGACTTTGGGATAACAATGGAAAGTAGTCATATGCTAATCTCCAAACCTTTAAACGAAGAGAGGGGCTTTCATGTTTTCTTAGCTAGCAGGGCCCATCTCATTTATTATGAATGCATGTAAATGTCACTAATATAATCGGACTCCCACCGAGTTCAAAGTCATGTTTCATTGTGGCGCCAGGTGGCCTGATGGGAAACGGAGGACTGAGGAGCTAAGAGGAAAATGATTAAAAAACCCTGCTCTGTTAGCACTGTGTGCGTGTTCACTTCATGCTAATGATCTGGCATTCACGTGAAAATGCCGTGTGATGTGATAAATTACAGCCGATCGGAGCATATTTGATGTTTAATATACATCAGTGTGGGGCAGGATAAAGACTGGTAAAAATCTGCATGCTAAATGCAAGACTTCATGGTTCTCCATGAACATGAATGGCCAGAGGAAGACCACCAGTGAGCTGTTAGACTGTGAAATATTGATGCTACGTGCTGAGCCCCTTCAGCTCCCCAAGCTGCCAAGTGGCTTTGCCATGCCAGCTCACATTAACAGCAGGTTCTCCAGTGACACTGTTGCAGGCAAGTTCCCCCACGCACACTCATTGGCAGCTATAGAGCCCCAGTCTGGAGAGCCTGGGCCACTCTCGCACCTTGAAGCCCACCCAAAACACCACTTTAATATCCAAAGTAAGGCACTGCACTACAATTTATTCTGAGACCCAGAGGCTGTGGTGACCTTGGAGAGCATTATGATTTTTTATTTCCGTAATCCAACATATTAGCTTTACTTACCAAGCTAACACGGAATGTTCTCAAAACATTGAACTTTCAGAGAATGTTGGTCAAAGCTATCAAAAACAGTCTTGCAGTAATATTAATAAAAAGTTTTACTGTTACTGTTATACACCATATCAAAAACATTATTCTTAAGTAATTAATGGAACGTTTTAAAAACACTTAAATTTTAAATGTTTGAAAAGCATTCTTATAACTAAGCAATAATGTTAATACTAATGACTGGACCTTTTGAATGAATGTTCATGGAACTTTGAAAATAACTTTTTTAACATTGTTACTTAATGGAAACATTAGTGAAACAATCTTACAGCCTATAAATGTTAACTGTGGAGGCCCCCAAAGATACACTGTCTGAGAATGATGGTGACAAAATCTGAGAGATGTTTAGTGGCATACTTCTGCGTGCAAAGCAAAAATCCCAAAAAAAGAGTGTTCCACACCAGAGCAGTTCAGCAGCAGTGGTGGGTGCAGTGCAGCATCTCAGCCACTGTGGGAGAGAGAAAGAGTCTCCTGGACTTATACACACACAGCGCAGAATTCAGCGCTAAGCAAATTCCATTCAGCTCCTCCTCAGCTTGGCTTTGGGAGAGATTATCTCTCTCTTATAAAGGCCCAGCTCATCAGCCACCTGCAAAGTCGACACTGCCTAGCCAGTCAAAGCTTCAGACCTTCTCAACATTCTCTGGTTACTTACTCTGTCGTTTAACAAAAGTACAATCGACTAAGATCGCCAGGTAAGGCTAAAATCAACTCTGACTGAATCTGGCATTGTTTTAGCAAAGCTCAATGGGAGATCCTTGCTGGCATTTGTGCTCAAGTTGAAGCAGCTGAGGCAAGCCATCGTGGCCTCTTATGGTCAGCTGGGAGGTCTCACTGTAGAGGTTCACCTTCACCGTGATATCCAGGCCATTGCTTTAAGTGTGTGGTTGATGAAGTGAGCAAAAAAAAAGATGGAGGAAAATAAAGGAGGCCATGTCAAACATTTGGCCTTTGATCAACTCTGTATAAGACAAATAACAGAAACAGACACAGTAAAAGCATTTTTAAGGGGTTTTGTGGGAGAGGGGGAGGAGCAAAATTAATTACAGCTGCAACCGGCCATACCGTAATAAATGTGTTTCTTTGTCTTCAAAACCAAAGGCTCTAAAAGAAGAAAAGTTTTCCTCGACTCATATTTTTCATGAAACACATACATCACTGAGGGAAAATGTATGTTTTTTACCCTACCCGAATGCCAATACAAAACCAGTCACAAGGAACCTCCTAAATAAGAAACTCCTCACAAAAAAGCTTCTTCTCACCACAATGGCGAATACACCGAACACATTAAAGTGCCACATAAAGAAAATATTCAAATCGCTTCAGTAAATTTCCATTGACGTAACCGTACCGAATAAATAAATCAACGTCGTTTCCATTCAATCAGCAGCCAGCTCCCACATGAAAAACTGAAGGGAGCCAAACAAATCAGTTTGAGCTGGAGAATCCTCACAGCTTAAGTGATCCTAATATTATACGTGCCGTTCCCTGACTGAAAACGCGTGGCACAGTTACAAGTTTTGAGACATAAATCCCTCGCTTTAATAGGCATCATCTTTGTTTCAGTGGAACACTGGGACAAAACGTGTGCTCTGGAGGAGCGGTCTTTGAGGTTCCCTTGAATCTGTATTACGGGGGTTCCTTGTCTTGGAGGGCTGGATATTCATTGACACGGGCGGGTGAAAAGACCTGGCTACAGAGGTACACAGATGTGACAACCCATGGAGATCTGCTCATGATACATGAATTCTCCCACTGAACTACCCATCAAAACAATCAAGCTCCTTTTTAAAACACATTTGTCCAACGGGGTAATTCCAGGGCATTGCACACTCATTTAAAAGTACTGTGCATCTTGTGCGCTGGGTATTTTTTAAAGCTAACAATTTTATATTTATAAAAAATGTTATGTTGTTCACAAAAAGTTTAGGGCAATGTATTAATGATATTACTTGGTTATAAAAAGTTATTTGAACCTCTAACGTTTTTTAATTTTCCACTAACTACTTAACGTTTTTGATATTTCATAGTTCTACTAATGTTAATACAAGAACTTTGAAATAACTTAAGAATGTTAGTCAACATTCTGAGAATGTTCCCTGTTAGCTGGGAAGTGGATTCGATGAGATTCAGCAATACTTTAGAAGCCACACAAGGGCACAGGTTAAAAAGCGTGAACAAACCCAAATTAGACGGTGATTCCCTGGACTCCCTTTTGCTTTATTAATGAGCCAAACTGAATTGTGTTCAAACCTCTAATATAAATACTTGGTCTACTGGCAAGCATGCACAACAGGCCACACCACTGGAACATATTGCCCGTCTGAGAGGAGAGAGTGAGACAGCGTTACCCTGTTTAATGGAAGGATCATCTTACAACTCACGCTTGTTTCATCAGAAAGACCAAAGCATGGGATTTAGCGGCTGCCCCTCAGATCAAAAATATGTCAGAAAAGGAACCTGATGCCAGAGAAACCAGCGTGTTCGCAGAACATTCGTGTGAGAGCCTCACCTGAACAATCTAAAAGTTACAAATGGCACTCGGGGCGCTTCACAACAGAATTCCAGACGGTTTTTGGGAGGGGTGGAGTTGGAGGGGGGGTGGATGGAGGGTTCTGTCAGCAGGCCCCAGTCAGAGCATTTCTGCCCTGGCGTGAAACGGTACACTTCCAGAATGTGGGGCAAGTACAGACAGAATCTCTGTAGAAAGACACAGACTATATGAAAACCCATCTGTGACCCCATCCATCATTCACTGCTGCTATGGATACCGCTGAGATGTCACTCATTCAAAGGGAAAAAAAAAGCGTATTTGTTACCCATTTTAACCACACAGACACGCTGAAACGCAACCTGTAATTTGTACTCCGATTCTTTCCCCACCAGCTGCGGGGGAGTGAATGCGTGTGGCTTTTCTCCCTTAAAGCGTGCGATCACATCATTTGTATTGTAATTACTTTGAGTGCACTGGCATTTTTCTGACACCTGTACTTACAGGTCACGCCCCCTCCACAGACTGTATGATCTTTTCAGTTTTAGGATTTGTTTTTAAGAGCTACACAACTATATATCCGCAGCCAGAATATCAAACCCACAACGCTGAGCGGCTGAAAACGCAAGCCATTCATACTCAAACCTCAACAGAGATCTATACAGAAGCACCTCAGCTGGCCTGGAACAGCATTTCTCTTGCTGCTTTTGCCTTGTCAGAAAACATCCGTCAACTTAAAAACAACATTTTGGCAATGTTAATTACAAAGAAGTGAAAACGGATGCAATTTCCTTTCCCTCGAGTCTAATTTCCTTACTGCCGCATTGATCGCGACACGCCATCAAACGGGAAAACCGCAAGGTTGCTCCATTCGGATGGCCCGACGCTCCGGTGGCTTGCACGTTTGGCTTTGGTGAGACAAACCCGATGCAATGAAAAGTTTATAGACATTCCACCGAGACAAAAGCCACAGTAGAGGTCAGATTTGTATCCTCATGGCAAAGACAAGAGTCACATGAAAGTCAAAGTGGTGCAGGAACAGAATATGTTTGAATCTGCTTGGAATTGGAAACAAATGGTCTGTTTAAAACATCATAGCTCAATGGATTTTTAGCACTGGTTTATAAAAGAGGGAGGAAGGGGTTATGGTTTTGAAAGTGTTGCATGTCGGCATAAGATCTCTCTCAGATCGTTCTCCATTTCTGCATTAGCCGATGAAAGCATCTCCCCTTGGCCATCGTTTTTGTGCCAATGCGTGAGGACTGATGCCTAAATGCACATGATATAGGCAGGGTATTTTTCCTCTTAACCCTAATTTGGACTGCTTGATCTCCAACTATATAAAGATGGGATTTCTGATGCGAGTGATGTGCGTGAATGTGGAAACAACAAAAGATGGGGGGGGGGGAATACAATTGATACACTTTGGAGAACCCTTTAACACCCTTCCCAAGGCATCTTAAATATTAGTCTTCAAGAAACTTGAGTTAAACATCAGCTTGGTTGGTCGGACTAGAAGACCACCCTGCATTTTTAGCAGGGCTGCCTGCTTCAAACAACACATCAGTGTGTTTTCATTTTTACATAATGACAATTGCCTCCCATGGTCACTGAATTTTTGTTATTTTTCAGACACTAGGGGGTGCTACTGAGATGCCCCTCTGAGCAGAACGAACATAAACATGCATTTTTACACCAGCAGAATCACCATAAAATATCACGACATCTCTCCAGGAGTGAAATTATAAACCTTACATCCACAGTGGAGGACTACAAGCCACAGATAAGAAACGTTCATTCTGAAACGCGGTCGACTCTCAATTACGGTCATGATGTCATCAACCGCTCCCTTTGAAATTACCACCTCACTTCCTACCAGAGCACTATTATTAAGGAGAGATAAACAGCTACTAGAGAGCGTGGCTCAATTTCCTCTATAAAATCTCTGCCTATCTAAACAGCACTTTGACGTCCATGTGGTTGGAATGGATGAGCCACTACCTCGCCGGTACTCAGATCTGAACCTCGAATGATCTTAGAAACAGCTGGTACCAGTGGCCACTTCCACATTTCCAGCACCTGACAGCAGCGACAGCACATACGAGCTGTTTAATGTCCAGCACCACAGCAACTGCGAATTGTTTGACAGAACAGCAGCAAACGCATGCGGCCAGTTAAAGGCAAGGAGGCATTTTATAAACAGTGGCAGAGACTCGCAGCACAAAACCCCCTGCTGCTTTTGATTTGAGTCTGTAAGGGAATACGAGTGGCGGGGGGTGAAATACATGTCCAAAGAGAAGCCGCACAGGATATTAAATCTTGTGGACGAACGCTGATCGACAGTAAGTCACACTGATATCTAAATTCAGAATGACTAAAACCTGTTACCTTCATCTTATAATAGCTGGTCTTCCACAAATGTCCATTAAGTAACAAAACATCAAATGTTGTGTTGCTTGGTAAGAATTCTCTAACTTTTTTAAAGCATTCCACTTACAACTTCAGAATAATGTTTTGATATATGAAATAACATTAAATCTACTAACGTTACTGCAAGAACTTCTTGATGAGAGAGAACTTTAAGAGAATGTTAGTCACATTCTGAGAATGTTTCCGATTAGCTGCGTATCTGGTCACTAATCTTTTTAGCATCATCATTCTCACACACTCACACACACACTCCTTTGTTCTCTCGCACACTCACAGCTTACAGTTTATGTTGCTCTTTTATTTCTGTGGTCTTATTGTCACAGTACAGCTGATCCCTGGTCAAATTCTCCAAAAGGCCAAACAGCTACTGATAAAATATTAGTGTTGGCAGATTCAGGATTTGGAAGTGTAAATTATTTGCTACAGCTGCTTCAACAGCTTGGAGCGAGTGATTGATGAAAAAATTAATTGACAAGGTTATGGTTCACAATGCAATAACGGGTCAAAAGTATTGTGTGTTTCTGAACCTAATCATGGCTTTAAACCTTAAACACAGTTGAGATCTTTTCATGTTCATCTATAACACCCAATTACATGTAACCATCACAATGTAATACCAATATACTTCAATATACTTTTACATAAGTAACCAAATATACTGTATATGTAGGATCTTGATGTATACTATACATAGTATATGAAAGCATACTATATATACACATAACATACTTCAATATACTATATAAACACTGACAGCTTGACTTCAAATCAAATCCACATGTGCATTAAATTGACTCAATTAAAAGGTCATTTCCACAAACTTTCAAATGATTTTTCAAACAGATGAAGATAGAGCACAAAGAATAAATCTGTTAAAGGCGTAACTATACATTTACAGTAATAAAGTATTTAATGGAGAGAAAAATCTGTCAGCTTTTAAATTCATGTCCTTCATAATCGTGTAGCCGTCTCTGGTAATGACTGCCCTCATTGTGAAATCTCAACAGTGGTGCTGATGTATTTGTGGCTTTCTCAAATGAATTTTGGTGTGTGAGTGAGAGAGTGAGTGAGTGATGTTGACATGGCTGATTAATGTGTGTAAATAAACATCATTCACACAACTCTGGCTTTGTGGCATTCCTGGCATCATTTTTGTAACCCTCCTCACCCTTACAGCCCCTTCAGCAAACACCTCACACTGTATACAAGCCCAGCAGCTACATATTAATATTAGACATCTAATTTCTACTTGCTGCTTTGTTGGCAGGCTTTCCCGTTTTTGGTTGACCGGAGTTGAGTGAAATTTGTGGCGTGACTTTTTCAAAGTCGTCCCTCCACTCACATGCATGTCACAGCTCAGACAGCTGGTGCAGGAAATGTCCTTAAATGCCAAATTTGCTGAGCAGGCAGACGGTGTTGGCTTAATGCATTAAATGCACCCCAGCTAACAATTTTAGGTTGTAAGAACATTCCCCCAACATTTCCATAAAGTAACAAATGTTAAAAATGTTATTCTTAAAGTTCTAGGAATGAAAGTTCTAGGAATCCAAAAAAATGTTCAAAAAAAGTTAAGACTGTATTAATGTTATTGCTTGGTTATAAGAACTTTATACAAACTTTAATTTTGTAACGTTTTTAAAACATTTCCTAACATCTTAAAAATAACATTTTTGTTACCATTAAGAGTTCTACTAGCATTCCTGCATGAACGTTTTTGATAATTTTATAGAATGTTAGCCAGCATTCTGAGAACGTTACCTGTTAGCTGGGACATCAATCATGCAAATGATTTGCGTCCAAGTTTTGTGACAACGTGTAGGCTTGGTCTCAAACTGAATCTGTGACCTAATATATAGCTGAGTTTAACAAAAAACACAGGAATAGTCGCAATAGATCTAGCTTAACGCACAAGCTATTTAACGTCATTACAAATCAAAGAGAATTTAGAATTGGCGCGGTTTAAAGGTCAAGGCATGAGAACCACACTGGCACAGTCTTCATTGGGAACTTTTCACTGTGACAGGAACATTAACTGAATGAACGTGTCGGAATGAGGATAACGTCATCATACGTTGCCAACGTCCAATTCCATGGTTAATTGAAAACCAGCACAAATTCCTAAAACTAAAATAAGCTATGCTGTAAATCACAGAAAGTTGGCAGAGCCCCACAATGCAGCGCAGGTCCACACTTCCACTGCCTACAGTATCACTTCAATCTCTCATTCAGAAAACCCTTTCAAAATACCTAACATGTCAGCACACTTCAGTTTACATAAGAGACAGCCAAAACCATTTAATCCAGATCAACTAAAAACACCAGATCGTATCACTGAAAAAACAAACAGAATAGTGGGAAAAAGTGAGAAATAAGTTACTACCTGAATAAGAATGTCAGTCTTGTTTACAGAGTTGATCTCTCTCAGCGTGCTGTTCTCTCTCGAGCTCTTCCGCTCATGAAGTCAACAGTGTGTTTGAAAGGACCACACTGCTCCTGGAAGACAACCTTCCTCCTCTAATCCTTTCTCCGATGTGATGACACACACTAACCCCAACCATCTGTTGAAACACGTCTTCCAGCACTCAGCACAGTGGTGCGTCAAGACAAACTGCTCAGTCCAATCAGAAAGGGCACTGGGTGGCTCTTCCCAGGCTGGAGGCAGGGATCAGGACATGAGGGAAACACTAGCGGAGATGTCTAAAAAGTCCAGCCACAGTAACCTGAGATTTAGAGAGAGTGGGAGAGAGGGAGGAGATGAGGAGAGGGGAGGGAGGGGACCGAGAATGCGGGCCGGTATGCGCTCACAAGCTCAAAGCAGGTTGGGAGGGGCCCGCGCCTCTGAACAGTTATGTTGCCACTTGTAGCTGACAGGAAACTCATACATGCAACCTGGGGTTCTTAAAAAAATCTCAGTGATTCACTTTTAGTGTCGGTCTCAAAACCTTCTTGCTTTTGAGTGCGGTTAAATAAACTACTGATGCAGACCAAAAAGGTTGTTTGCACCAAACTGCTAGATCTGTGCAGCTCACACCTCCCCATTATAAATCTTCAGCTGTCTCTGAAGCATTCCTGTCCCAATCTATTGCCTTAAGTTAGGCAGAGGAGAGATTTTTTCAGAGATAAGAGCGAGGACCATGATTACTAGCATCGTTCACTTCTATTCTGTTACCTCCATCTATGTTGCTGTAGCGATTAAGTAGTTCATTATAATTACCCCTGAAGCCAAACTAAATAATTCAATGTGCATAACATTTTCCCTGTCGAGTTTTACCAGGAAACACCAGAAACATTTGTTTTAACCATCAAGACTTTCGGAAAAACAGGCCATGTTTTGACACACTGACAATGGAAACGACTAATCATTTCATCTTCGTGTTAGTTGAACGTCAACAGAAAGTGGCTTGTCTTTTATCAAACCCGCAGCTCAATAAACGTTCTCACCATGGCTCTGTGCTATCTTAGCAACTAAGTTCATCAGCTGAGGAAATGAAAACAAAGGCTGCTAAGTGACCTATTAGCATTCCTTAAAGCTGCTTTCACACCTAGTAAAAGTTTCTGTTAGGCCAGACCAAACTCAAACACTGATCAATCTTCAGTCTTGACAAAGCACTCGGCAGTCCAACAACCAAACAAACAGAGAGTTCGTCATCACGTACTCTACTCGGATAGCCACAGTGAAGTAGATTAGACACTGTTTTTATCCATTAATGCCAAAATCAATCCCTTAAACCAAAACAGTCTTGCCTTTCCAGCACAAGTTACGGCTATCTTGGAGAGGTGCCACACGGGTGACAGTTTCAGGGGAAGCTGGAGAGGCTGATAAGAACCAGCAGATGGCAAAACACGAGTTCTAACATTATGTATTTAATACTCACAAATGGAAAGAACAGGGTGACTCAGGTTTGATAGCACTCAACACGTCTGTACGATTTTTCCTTGTGCCCATCCAGCATGTAATCAAACCAAGCCTGGTTTCAAGGGCTGCCAGTACAACAAGGCACAAACTTTCAGCAAATACATTCATTGTGTCTTAACGCCATTTGCATGCTCTCGTTCAGTCTGCCCGGATCCATTTCCCGGCCGGCACATTCAGCGGAACTACTGGCTGAAAAAAGATACTTCCACTTTTTTAGCAGGTTATTCATTTTCACTGCTGTTTCAATGCACAGGATATTAGATTAAAAGCAACAAAGGATATTTTCATCAGGAGCATGTGAAACCCCTGGTCTTGGTTCACATGAGGTTTAGAGAACAGGGACTGAAATTAAATTGACTGAATTCACAGTGCAACCCCACCCCCTCACAACTCACATGCCGCACCTCAAACCCCAAACCCAGCTCCCCCCACCTCCTACCACAGATAATTCTAAAATCCTTTGAGGGTGGGCAGGAGTAAACCACCCTATTCTTCTTCAGTGGACTTCACTGAACGCTCAAAGCTCTTCAAACCCACAGCTCACAGTATTCCTGCTCAGTTGGTAGAGCATTGTGTTAGCCGTGCAAAGGTTGTGGGTTCGAATCCCAAGGAGTTTTCCCTGATAAAAATGTATCAATTGTAAGTTTCTTTGGATAAAAGCATCTGTGAAATGCATGTGTAAATGATCAAGCAGGTGTAGTCTTCAAATACTTTGGTTCATCTGACAGGAGTTAACAAACAGATGAGGGAATGTAAACAGGTTTACAATTGAACCAAACCCGCTAGGCAAAGAAACATCTATAAAACGCATTATCTTTGGGAGAAGGAGTTTAAGGTCTCTAGATTAGGACACCATGAACTCTTCTGTCAAAAAAGCCTGAAGTCCCTGCAGGAGGTCACTTAGGCTGTAGAGAGGGGTTAACCAAAAAGGGTTTCCCCCATCCAACATACAAAAGAGAGAACAGTGAGGGACACAGGGAACAATCCCAGCAGGAATTAACCCCTGCAAGGGCCATCTATAGCCCTAAATGAAGCTCACAGGTGCGATGAAAATGGTGTGTGTGTGTGTGTGTGTATGTGTGTGTGGCAAAGGGGCTCACTTAGTTCATTTGTTTCATTCCTTACACTTGGATGAGATCTGGTATCTTTGGGCCAAAGGAAGCAAGAATCCATGCAGGAGCAAGTGTGAGCAATGGGGAGCTACAGCTCTAAACATATCTGACATTCATGGTGTTGTCTTCCATGGCTCTGACCGCCAATAGCACGTGTGCAATGCAGCCGCGCTCTGGATCAAAGACTGTACAGAGTCAGCTGCCTAATGCTTTGACCTCACCACTATCCTGAAATATCTACGTCTTCATCATCAATACACATGCGCCAGCGAAGCTTAGGCCTCAAACACACTATGAATCTCAATGCAAAAGCAGTTTGCACTTTAGACCTGACTGAATTCTACACATCATAGAATGTCATTCATCAGTTAAAAGATAAACAATCATGCTAATTGCAAACTAATTGCATTCAAGAATTTTCGATTTCCCAGACACTGTCGTCATTGTTAGCCTCGTTCTTAACAGGGTTCTTTAAAATTCTACATCAAAGCTAGTTGCAGGTTAACGCAATTAACACTACACAGGGAAGTGTCATGTGAAACCGTCTCTAATCAACCAATAACTATGGGGAGGAACTTCAATTATTGAGACTTAAATCTAAGTAATTTCTCTTTAAAACTACAAAGCAGTTGTGTTTACCCACTGTCAAAATGACATTGAACTACTACCTGTGTATCGGTCTCAATCATTTTTACAAAGAGCAGAAGGGGGATTCATGCCTCACTGGAACCAAATAACTACCAATAACAGATGAAAAGTGTGAAAAGTTCTCCATTAATCTACATGGAGTAACAGTAGTTAAATTGCTTAGCTAAGACTCAATTGCACTGAATTTTTTAATTCTTGACAAAATAATCCTGCCTTTCAGATCAGGGACAGCTAACATCAAGCTAATTGTCAGCATGTGTAGGACTGACCACTCAGCGGATTGGTTCTAGTAAAACAGAGCATGTGTCAAGAACGTTCTTCGACAAAAGTATCCATAAATGCCTCCAGACCCCAAGCAAGACTATTTTCAGCTTTAAGATGAAACAACTGTCAAAAGAAAGTGTTACTTTAGCTGCTAAGCTACATGGCTGTCATGAGCAATCAGGCAAAGGTGATGCACGGACAGAGTGTGACCAAACATTTCAAACAGTGTATTGGTTTCACAAGCCCTCGCTGCCGTAGACCTTGAAACCAAATATAAAAGTCATTTCCTCTGTAGTCTTTATCAGAAACATCATCTGTTCAGCAATATGGGCCCCTCCATCTCACAGAGCCAGAAACTTTCTGCATGGTTTAGTATATTGGCATTGCTGAAACGTATTAGCGCAGCCAAGCCATGTAAATCTGTTAATTTATAACATGACATTCCCTTAAATTTTGGCAGAAGTGCACATCTGCAATCCAGGAGACCAGATGACCCACTGAGGTTAATTTCTATAAAATTGGATAATGCTATAAAAATCAAACCCCGAAGCCCAAACACACACACAAGGGCAACAGCATGAGGTACTTTGTGGGTAAAGTGAAAGCAATTATCCATTATTTGTGCAATGCTCTTAGAACCTTCCACCAGGCTTTCTATCAGGACTGGTTGATTCATCTCCACACCAAGGTGACATATGAAAGCCATTGTCTTGATGAACGATGACAGTGTTGTGTTAAGTGGAATGGATGGGCCATCTTCCACACCATACTGTCCTGGGGTTTGTATACCTCAGCATGCTCAATGGCACTCAGGAATCCCAAGATCCTTTGGTGCCCTCAGGCCCTGTCGCTGCTCAGCATCTCAGCACACGAGAAACAGTAAAGCACAGTGTGGCATGACAGCATGTGTAAATTATTAGCCCGTGGGAGCCCCACATGTAAGAATAAAGCGCTACTAATCTTGCATTTATAGCAGATGGGCAGCAGCTGCAACAGAGAGACAGAGATACTGAAAACATTCCTCCAGTGCAGAAAAGGCACCTCATGTGAGGGTCGTTAGTGTGAACCGCTATCTCCTACAGAACAGGGCTTTGAATCGGTGCATTGTCAGAGTGGAAAGAGGACAGACCAAAAGGAATTCCTCCAGGGCAAGAAACCTCCCATCTTTTAGGACTCTAAGAGTGAGCCATAAACCAAAAGTAAGCCATCTGAAAACTGTGGCAAATACATATCTAACACAGCCAAATCATGACCCCTGGACAGAGATCTCTGGAGGCACCCCACACTTTTTGCCACCCATAATGACATACTCCTTTTAATTTGTGACAAGCGTGATTTAGTTGAAAATGAAAACAAACAAACAAAACAAGTCTTTTGGAGGAATCTGAATGCCAAAGATATGCACAGGAATATTACATTTTACTGATTTGTTGCCAAGAGTTGTTATTCTTGCCTTATAAACTGCATAAGTACAAATAAACTTCAATAACTTACAACCCACAACCATCACAGATAGACTTAAACCTACTTAAATGGCAAGAGACAAGTTCAAAGTCTTGCGCCTCTAAAGGGGTACAGCTGAAAAGCAGACCAGTACAAATCTAGTACTTTTGACAGACATTTGGATAAAACCCCTAAGAGAGGCGACAAGAGACAGAAGAGAGGGGAAAAACACGGGCATCTTTGCTCTTTGTTTGAAATCACACATCAGCAGGTTGACTGACACGACACTGGGCTAATGGATACAGGTTTAGTGACCCACAATTCCCCTTTTCATAATTCTCCTATCCTCTGTGATTTCTTTATAAGCCAACCACAGACTGAGCTGTAATACACACCACCTCAGTTACTCTAATTCATATGATTAAACATTCATTTCTATAATCTTATTTCCACGTTTTAGTAGCAGCAGCAACAACAATAGATAATAGTACTGATAACATTTCTTTCCATACAGGAAGCAAACTGCACCAGATTAAATTTTCATCTTCAGGAATCATTAAACAGCGGTTTCTTCCTGCAGCTCTCTCATCCTGGGCAAATAAAGGTCTCTGTCCGGAAGCTCAGCTTAATCCTCTCAGGCCCAGGGGTAAAAAGATGGAAGACAGGGGAGCAAATCCTTATATGAGGAGGCCCTGTCTGCGCTTCAACATCCCGAAACAGCTGCTTCAGTATAATCCCTGAAAGCATGCCGCCAGAAGGTCTTCAGAGATTCACGTTTTGCTGTGTGTTGGGCGTATAGTCATCTAGATAGCACCACCCTCTGTATGACCCCAGAGGTGGCTTAGGGCAGTGATGAGAAGACATGAAAACCCTGCAGCTAAATGTATGACTTAAGTGCAGATGACTGCTTATTGCAGTTCAAACTGTATGTAATATGACCCAGAATTAAATTAGTTTGGATGTCTGCAGATGTGAATACGCAATTCTGTCAAATCAAAATATTCCATGTAGATGATTCACAATATTGGTGTGCAAATCCATGAGTAATAAAGTATGCAGATGGAAGTGTGTGTGTGTGTGTGTGTGTTGGAGAGCAGCTGGACCACACACACACAGAACTACACAGGCAATCTATAGCCTACTGGCATACAAGCACATTTCTGGTGGAAAAAACACGATGGCTTTTTAATTGTAATTTTAGCCTTCGAGGAGAGGAAGCGACAACGGTCTGGCAATTTGTGATTGGTAGGAAGCGTCTTAATTTAACCTTCAGCACCCTTTCCACTTCCAGAGGAAATAATTACTACACAGCATAACCGCTAAACAACAACTGACTCGAGTCCAGGGCTTTATCACACTGCTGGTTATTTATAATGTTTATGAGACCTCTCTTCTGATGAACATGAGGGGGGCATTCGCATGAAAATAGAAGTCCCAGTGCTAGCAGCCATCTCTTGCTTTCCCCTCTCAGAGAGCTCACACCTGGCTGTTTATGAAGGGCCAGTTGAAAGGGGACAATATGGCCCTGTGTTACAATAGAGGACGTCTGCACCAAGGCCTCTCAAAGAATGGACGCAGCTGCTGCGCTGAGAACGACCACGTTTAGGACCCTTGTCACAGTGTGCGCAAGCCTGAGAGCTGACCGACACACGTCCCCACAATCTCTTCATATCTCACAAAAAAAAACTATAAAACTTAAGTTTACTTAGGAAATTACATTTAGTTACAAATGTGAAATAAAGTGGGAATAGTTCATTCTACATATGGAATGGAATACCACCACATTTCCTGCCAATTTTTAAGGTATAAACAGAGGCCACATGCCCATATAAACCAAAGGACACACTGTTTACCAAAAAATCGTTGACAACCAAGTTTCAGGTAAAATAAGGCGTTTTGTAATAAACGATATTGGAAAAGATCAGAAATTGCCGTTTGAACTTGAATGCAATTGTTACACACAATTACTGTCAAAATGTAAAAATTAGTAATGACATCCATAATCACTCATGATGTCTTAACCATCATGTGACTTTCTACCCTTCAGTTCTTTACCTTTATTACCAAATATGCAGCAGTCATGTTTTAGGATACCACAAAACTGCATAGGATTGGCCTGCTCTGCAACAGGTGCAAATTCCAGTAATACCTCTGTGTTTGGGAGGTACTGTGCTTCTATCAGGGCTGCTCTAGTGGTACTGGGTGTGTTTCAGCAACACTTGTTTACCCATAATTCAGAGCTTTATGTTAACCACTGTGACCATGAGGCCAGGACAATTTCAGCCTGCTTTTATGGGTGTGTTTGTGAGTGTTCGTAAAATAAAGAGCAGGAAGCTCAATACATCCTGATCGGCATTGATGGGGCTTTGCTTGTCATCTCTGTGCTAATTGTGTTCCTATTTAAACAATGGCAGTAAACATGACTAAAGAGGAACCTCCTGACAACCATAAAAAGCCAGTTTGTGAGGAGAACCAGAACTCCCCTTCTAACCCCCACTGACAATCACGATCCCCCACAGGTATCCCAAAAAAAAACATCATCCATTTTATTTACAATTAGTCACTTCATGCACCTTAATCCGATAACAAACTGATTGGGATTGCACATCTCATTTACCCTGGGATACAAATGTGTGATAACAGCAACATAACTGGACAGATTCATATTCCTTGTAAGTAAATATGAAATAATTTTTTGTAATATATAAATTCTGTGATGATTTTAATGCTAAGCAGCTAATGCTCAACTATTATCACTCACTCACATGTGGATTGCAAAGCACCCAAATGTCTGCATGTTAAAGGTAGTAGGGTAGGTAATTTAGGAGACGCCAACAATAACAAGGTAGCTTTGAAAGTGTTAGATCCCACCCTCCCTTCAGAGCGCTCTCCAAACTCCAGCCCCCACAAATTGTGTGAATTTGGTGTATTATTAAATATCGTGTTGCAAAAGAAAATCTAAAAGAATGTGTGATGTAACTCGACCCAAAAATGTAAAATAAAATCTATTTGTGCAGCCCTAAAATAAAAACAATCTTCTACAGTTTGTCATAACATCCCATATTCTTCACTGGAGTTTATTTATGCGACGGCAATTCTCCAGAACTCTCAAAAGAAATACATGCGTCTGATGTTGGGAACGCCTCTTGCATGCTTTGCCCTGACACAAGCAGGATGGTGAATTGAATGGAAACTCTACCAGTCGAGTGGCAGCCCAAGAAACCCCTTTCTTGATCCCTCTGCAAGGAAACAAGCCCAGAGGGGTGATCTTGCCTGGAACAGAGCCTTGTGGAACAAACCAACTAATAATCCTATTAGACCACATCATTTCCTCTGGTAAACATACTTTGACCAAATGGCACAACTTTCAGAATTAAAAAAGAAAGAAAATGAAACGATAGTGGACAGTGGGTAAGAAAAGGCTACGTACTTTTCAGCTGAATGAAATGTAAACCGTGCTTTAGAGAACAGCGTTAGATCTTAGCAAACATCACTGAGGCCCTTGGTTCCACTTTGTAACCCTTCTGGCTGGCAGGGAGCTCAGCCTCTTGTCAAGCACCAATCTTTTGTAGTACTCCCCTGACACTCAGCCAAGCTTCCTTCTCAGGATGTGCTTACATATGCATGAGGAAAGATCTGTCCGGATTTACATTAATGCACTAAACCAGAGCGCAACACTATAACCTGGACTGAAGGATGTTTTTCAGCTCTAATTAGCAGTTTGGGTGTTCCTAAGACAATCTGATAGGTGGTTCCTAATGACACCATTTACACCAGTTGTTGAAATCTTGATTCAATCACAGGCGTCCATCCAAGTTTCAATATCACTGCAAGCATGACACTGAGTGAAACACTCCTTTAAAAACACAGCACAATATAATGTTTAGCCAATTACATTTCAATTACATATTCAGTTATGATGTTTTTCCCTAAAGCCACACACAACTGGCAAACTTAAACCCTTGTTTTAGCACAATGGATGACTGACAGGCAAGTACAGGGTTCTTTGTTGCTGTTTGGGGGGAAAATTGTGGATTAGCGTTTACACTACAAATGCAATGTGGCTTTGACTAGTCTGAAACTAAATTTGGATGATCCGATCACAAACCCATTTACACTTGCATTTATGTCCCCTTCTGATCCGATCACTCAAGACCAGTAGTACCAAGTATAAAATGAATCAAACCCCATCCCTCAACATCTTGAATTCCCACCTTAAAAATAAATAAATAATAAAATACAAGAGTACGCAGTATAAAAGGTTTCTTGTTTTACAAGCCCACTTGCTCTGAGAGACATCTTGATGCCCAGTGTTCTCAGCCATAAAAAAAGTAGATATATCTACTTCTTCCTTTCCTGCTTACTATCACCCTTGTTTGCTTTCATTCTCTGCTGTAGATAGCAGTCAGCCAGAACACTTGCTTTCTAGGTGAATTCTTCCCGTGATGTGAAGGGCTGATTCAGATTCTGCGTGTTTAGACACAGTACCCAAGATTCAACAGAATCATGGAGACTATGCAGGCCGCAATTCATGATGGTTCCCCTATGAGGAAAAAAGGTTCTATTTTCCCCATACTGGACACTGATACACCACAGAATTAAGCAGAAAACGGTGAGGAATTCATGATGTCCAACTGTGGTTTATTGTGCATCCCAACAAGACTGGGAACCACAGCAAGCTACCCTGTCCACTGTAACAAGCTCTTTTGCTCATATACAACCCAGCACTTTCCTTCCTATGAGGTGTCTTCAGTAACTCTTGGATCACTTGGTAAACACAGAACCTACACAGAACCTTTAGTAAACTTAACAGTCTGAAAACGTTACCACAGTAACACAACACAGTGTCTGGAACTGAATGTATGCGAATGTGAAAATTCTGTGGTGTGTTAGTTCCGTATTTAGTAAGAGGAAAACAATGAAGAATTCAAGATGTCCATCAACTCTGGCTTATTGTCCACCCCAACATGGAACATGAAGTGTTTATGTTATGCTCTTCTGTGGATGAAAAGAGTCCTGTAAGGTCCTTACCAAACCCTGTAAGGTTGGCTTATTTGTGAAGCTCTCTTAATAAGAAACAACCGCTTTTCTTTGTGGAGCACCTGGTGAGGAGCAGTCTTTGTGGAACGGTCTATGAGGAGCACTATGATGGAAACAGAGAAGCTGTTGAATGTCAAAGCATTATATGTCAAAAGAAAAGCTGTGTTATGGAAACCTCTTAGACGATGCTTTAAATGAGTCAATGCGTATCTGACAATGTTCCACAAGGAAATGACAAAGGTTATAGACAGAGGTTATTAACTTGTGGCCAAGAATAAGATTTTCTGCCACCCACACGGATCAGAATTCTAAGCAAAAGAAAACACAGCTCTCTTAGTCTTTTCATATGCTAGCATAATGCAGCTGATATTTTTTGTACCTCACATCCTGTTTGCTGAAGTCTGGCTCACCCCTCCTTGCGAATTCAAGAACGCAGAGAAATGTTCTAATTTACTGTCTTTTTGTTGTTCTTACAATAATGATTTGAACATCAGTTACACTAATGCACTGCAAAATACATATAAAACACTCACACTTCTGTGATTCATTGCAAATATTCTACCGTTACACATTAAACACACTGTTAAAAAGGATGAATATTACATCATATAAACTGACTTATAAAAAAAACGTATAATTTGAGAAGATTTGCATCATTATTGGAAAAAGCATAACATTTAGAAGATATAGGGACGGCAAAATAATATCTTTGTACAACATTTTCAAGAGTTCTGATACAGCCAGTACACCAGATGGGAGAAAACCTTACACAGCAAAGTTCAACAAGTCCATATATATGAAAAATGTTATTTTTAAGAGTTAGCTGAAAGTTTTAAAAACATCACACAAAGTTTAAAACATCGGACATTTTAACTGGACATTCCTAGAACATTTAAAATCACATTTTTTATTTAACAGAAATGTTAGAACCTAAAATTGTTAGTTGGGAAGCGATAACGCTCCAATTTACCAAGTGTTTTTCAAACCAGTCATGTATTCTGCTCTGCCGAGTCATGGCTGGTGTAAAGCCTCTGCACTCCGCTAACTGCAAAGCCAAAGAATCGTTCTTACTCATGAAATCTGGACTGTAGCAGCCATGACACTGGACAGCCCAACAAACCCAAGAAGATGTCATGGTTTCAGAGCAGTATATACATCTACATGGTAAATCAGCAACCCCCCTGCTTTTAGATTGAATTACTTGTGTGTGAAAGTATCCTGACAGAAGCCAAATGGCTCCCTTTACTCAACTAAAACCAGGGCCAGCCAGCTTCACATCACCACGCTGCCAAGACCGTATGGTGCCGACAGCAGTCCAAGTTCCAGACCAGCATTTCTCCTTCAACCCTCAGATAACAGAACCTTATGGAAAAGAATATTCCCACCCTTAACGTATCCAAACACCTCGCCATTTAGCAGGGAACATTCTCAGATCATTGGCTTTCCTGTAAGAAATTCCGAGAACTTTCGAAATAACATCAACATTTTTACTTAATGGAAATGTTAGGGAAACGTTCTTACAACCTTAAATTGTCAGCTGGGTTGCCATTCAACACTGTCCACCAGCTATTGCTGCCAACGCGATCTAGAACCAGCGCTAGAGTGCAGCTTCATCATCCATCTGCAGGCACAAGACGCTCGTGTTGTCAATCTCCCATTTATGCCAAAGCATGAACCAGTTGAAGCGAAACATGCGCTTCTCTGCTGTTGACTGACAAGGCTAATAAACTCAATCATTTGCAGGTTCTAGCAGTGGTGTGGAAAGAAAAAGGCAGCCGAACACATTCATTGTGGGGCTGCATCCAAGCCAAGCAACTGGTCAATTGTCGTGTGTATGCAACACTAAACAAGAGGGATCATCTGGAGAGAAACTGGGCTATAAGTAGACATGTATGTGCATTTATAATGATGCAAAGCCCAAACAAGGTATTTCGAATAGCATGGTGGTGTCTCATTCGTTTGAATAGGCCAAATGAAGTCAGTAGGTTCTTGTTACGGTATGACATCATCGTCATTACACATTGCCAAAGCTGTGATGAGTTCAAGGCTCTGAGATAAGTCAGTCTCAGCTCTCAAAGCAGATTTCTACAGTCTAAATGGAGAACACTCATCCATCTAGGTTCTTGTCTGTCAGAGCATAGCTTTACATTAAAGCATAATGGCC
>JAZGTI010001338.1:4694-45675 GCA_036877585.1 Botia kubotai
TTTATAAACTGTTCTCGGAACAGGAAAGATCCTTGCTCAAATTGTGCATTTTGTTGACAGGTGCTGATAACTCAAATAGTTTAACAAAGTGTTTTATTCACCTGTCATAGCTATTGTGCAAAGCATTGTGTTGAATAATATTTGTTGCTAAATCTAGACAGAAAGACTAATCAGGTTTAATAAATTGGTCTGTGTAGCACATCTGGTTTTAGGGTTGTAGAGGAAGCTACCTGGGGAACAGCTTCCTGTAACACAAGACCGGCCCCCTGGTGGGGTCACATTAAAATGTTCCCCACCGGAAACCAAATCCAGACTGAGACTAGCTACTCTCATGGTCTGTACCATTTTATTGATATATACTGTATACATGATATGTGTGTGTGTATAAATGCAAACTATGGTACATTCTTTGTTGGTGGATAGTTAGAAATGGATGGATGTCTAGGTCTACATATAATAACTCTCCTCTTCAGATTCCTTCCTGCTCGTGTTTATAACACACATGAGATTTTTTACTGCTTAATTTAACCTCTTACTGCGTGGGGAAACAGTTGTTTTATTTACTAAACAAACAGCTCACCATCAGAGCTGTTGGTTTATATTCAATTTGAATGTTCTTAATCTGACAGACTAGTAGAAATCTCAGCACTCTGCATGAGGGGGTGCCAGTATGCCTCATTAATTAGATTTCTCATCCCATATGGCACACAATTTCCTAGCTTCTGTCTTTCTCCTCATTCTCTCCAGCAATGTATTATCCAGTATGTTTGTTTTCTTTACCTCATAATTTAAGATACATTGTCTATTTATAAATATATCAGCTGCCTGAGGCAATTAGAGTATGCAGTTTAGCAGTCATTATACAAAAATATAGAATGCTGTGATCAACCAATCAGAATTGTGTATTAACCGATCAGATGATGATTAACCAATCAGAGCTGTGTAATGATGTAAAGCCCACTCAAAAGAACGAAGCTGTTTCAATTCCACTCTCTTTCTTCCATCACTCTTTTATTATCAATTCTTTTTTATTTTCACACTGTTCCTTCATTTCGGACATTGTTTGCATTCACTATTATTTTAGTGGTTGTTCGTCTGGTCTCTGATCTGCACTGCTGTTGTCTGCGAGCTCAGCAGAGCAGCTGTGACTGTATCTAGTGACAGTGTTGAGACTAGCAAGCAGCACAGGATTCATGGGGCTGCAGTGCTGTTTAGAATCACACTCATCGAATTTCATGATGTGTCGAGATTACTGCGAATTAAAATGAATCTGCCGGGTGCAGAACTGTGGTGGGGGACAGCAGGTGGTCGAGGGCTTCAGGGGTGGTTATTGCTTTGGCTGTGAGGTCAGCATTGGTGATAATATTCCCAAATGTCATATTTAGTAAATATGATAACATATGAGGATGAAAAGCAGAAATGGGCTGTTATGACTGTACTGTAGGTACATGGAAGCCATCTGCTCTTGGTTTGGTTAGAATGGACCTTGAAGCTCTTGGGAGCTCCTGCACTTTAATGGGTGCAGTCAGGATGAGACGTTCCTACAGTTGAATGTCATTTCTGTGAGCTGCAGAAGCCTAGGTTGAGACATTAAGCTATGATAGCAGAAAACACAAACAAACAGAGCTGTAACAGGACACACAAGCTCTTGTTTGCTTAGCGTCTCAACAGAATGTAAACCTGCACACACACTTTCATATTTTTCCATGTTTCATTTATCTTCTCTCTAAAAGTTCCAGTAACCGAAATGTGGACAACCGCAATTTTTCCACTGTTGTGTCTCAGCCTCATCGTTTATCTCCTGTATATTTTTCTGTGGTCAGAAAGAGTTTTCAGAACAGAGCTTGTCAACGTGTGAGGGAACCCCAGAGCATATGAGCAGAGGCACGGAGAATGATGATAAGACTTTTGATAGGTAAAAAAATGAATAACGAAGACATTTTTTATTAAAAGTGAATGTGAAAAAAGTCTCAGCTTAGTAACTCAGTAGATTTGATTTAGTGTGAGGAAACTCTTCTTGGTCCTCATAAGTCACCCAGTCACCCATTCATTACTATGAGCAAAAAAGAGCTGCTGTCCCTTTCCTTTCTGCTCCTTCTTGTCAGTCTCTTCAGTTCACTTCTGTTTAGCTGGTGTGAAAAGCAGTGCTGTGCTGCGCGGGGCAGAAATGCATCCAGTCAAAGATCTAATGGGGCTTAAATTGAAGTGATTAGTGTCTAGTGAAAGGACAAATTATTAGAGGTGAATGGAGATGAGCAATTGCTCAGAACCTGCCTCGGTCTTTAGATCTTTGTCATGCCATTTTTCTTTTTTTATTCTTCCTTTTATATTTCAAACTACAGTCATTGCTCTCCAAAATCAGCAGGTCTCTCCCTCTCTCTTGAAGGTGCGGTAAGCGCTTCCCTTCAGAGAGCTCAGCTGAATGAAATTTAATTACAAGGCTACTGCGCACATCAGAGCCGCAGCCAGTAATAATACCTGCTGTATTGATTTAATGAACAGGTTGAGACAAACAGTACATTAAAGCTTGTGGAGAGGAGGACCTAGGCTTGAGTTGGATTAGACTGTAGACCGCAGTGTGGCTACAGTAATCTCTAAAGCTTTCACTCTCTCCATTTACAGTTGTGAACAATTACCTTTTATTTGTTATAAGACGTTTACTTTTACAAAGTGCCTGGAAACATATGCAGAGATTCTGTCAGCTTGGGGCGAGGGGATTGGCTGTTTCAAAATTTGTGAGCGTTTACCTCACAATGCAAAAACAAAAATGTTACACAGGTTGTTATAGCTGATCCAGGCACCCAGAGCATCCATCCCGTGCCCCGTCCAACACACCTAATCTTGCCCTCACCATGGTGGTCTCTACTTTCTGACCTCCATCAGTACAGCACACACTTACTCGCCCTCAGTTGATACTCTGCCAATTCACGTTTGTGAGATCTCGCCAGTTTCTGCCAGTCATCCAACGCCTAGCCTTCACCTTCGTGAAAAAATACCTAATTTCTCTCTCTACGCTACCATAATGCTCTGTCAATATTTTTAAGGTTTGTTTGCATTATGTTTTTTTAGACTTTAAGACTTAAGACTTTACATTAGCTTGAGGTTTCTGTTTGATGGGAAGGGGAGCTTACTACATTTTCCAAACCTCACACGGAGTTGACTACACATGGCACAGTTGGGGTAAACTTGTTTGAGTTGGCATACGAGTGCGGCTGTGCAATATTTAATTCTGTGGAGCAGACCCTGCCTGCCTGCTTAGCTGAAAGATCCACATGTGGTCCACTCTGTATTCTCACATTGTGTCTGCTCTTCTTCTCTATGACTTCACATACATACTCATAGTAACTTACTTTACTTGCTTTATAAAACTAAGAAGTGTTAACTTCTCAAAATCAGCTCTCATGTATTTAAATTCCAAAAGCAGAACCGGATAATCGATGAATGTAAAGTTTATTGTTTTGTTCTAAATAGATGAAGACCACCATGGCCAGGCTGATATCTGATATCAGCTAAAGTTTAGACCAGCAAACAACGTAGGTTGGTTTAGACTATTTTTTCATGGTATTACTTTATTAGTATTAGTATTTTTTTTATCGAATTACATGGTAACTTTTGAAGTAATTGAATGTCTTTTGTGTGCTGTGTCTCTTTTTTTACCCGTTGGGGAAGATATGTTCAGGGTATTTTTACTCTTGCCATAATGGCTGTTTTACACTCTTTGTGGCTGTAAAGCATTTGGGACTCTGCAGCTGTCCCCGGTTTGTGTGCAGTGTGCTGACTTTACTCTCACACAGATATGTGACACCAGTGTTGCATTGTGATTCTTGTCCCACTGTTCAGAGTCATTTCAGCTGGCATGGCCATTCCAGCCTGCATCTATTTCAGAGCGAGAATGGCCGTCCTCTGTGGACCTATTGAAATTACCTTGTGCTGCAAAGCTTGACAACGTGTGATTATTGACCTGATGCCTCCGTCAGGCGGATCAAGGTACTGCGGGATACTTGAAAGCATCAGAGGGTAGAGGTTTCCAGTAGCTGCACTCAGACCGGGATCGCCTGGCTTCCCTTCTGCCATCACTCACTCGCCTGGCAAGAAAGAGACGCTCATTGAATTCTCATCATGTTCTTTGAGGTGGAGCCCCTGATTCTCATGGCCAGCCTTTGGTCTGTCTGTTTTGCTTTGCTCCAAGCTAACAGAGCAATCAACTGTTCCCTTACTAATCTGGAATAATTACAGATATGCAAAGCCAGAACGTACATGAAGTAAATGCAGCCTGTGAATTTTTGTCATTTGGACAAGATTTTCACTGGCAGATGCCCCCTTGTTGAAAAGATTTTAGTGGGCCACTGAAGCAGTCAGAACGGTCATTTTTGTGAGGCTTATTGACCAGCCCTACCAGCTCATTTTTGCTGGTTCACCGGCTAGACCAGCACTAACTAGCATAAACCAATGTTGAATGTAATCTTTCCACCAGGAGGGTGTTATACTGCAGGGGTGTAGAAAGGTTGGTAACAACCTGCGTCGAAAGATTGCAGGTTCAAACCCTGCAAGGGGTGATACTTGACCTACATCACCGTTTTGCCCTTACCCTAATTTGCACCAGAAATATTGCCCCATTGTAGAAACATTTCACTGCCCCAGGTCCTGTGGTGCTGATCATTTTCTTTTCCAGATGATAATTCTGAATCTGGTTCATTGGCCATTTATGGCATGGTGGATCATTCATCATTGTTCTCAGTAGCACACAGAGCTCTGAAGTGTTTCTGCCTCAGGATGAGATTTACCTCTGGAATGCTGGACTCTTGGTGCTCACACGGGCAAAGCGGATATGAACTGCGGTAGAACTTGATCAGATCTTCTGACTTAACCTTCTCATGAGTCCTATAAGCAAAGATCATTGACTCCAGTATGTGATGATTCCTCCGTAGTGTTGTGGAGATGTTTTTCTTTGTTCCCTTCGTTCTTTTTCTGCAGATGGTCTTCAAAAGATTGGGCAGATGGGCCAGCTCTGATCAAACAAAACATGTCTGATAAGATCTCTGGACTCTGTTAAATGTTTAAGGAAAAGCTCTCAGCTGTCTCGTGGAATGCTTCAGCGAGAGTCTGTGCCCTTATTGGAGCGCTCCCAGTTAATCAATTCATATACAGCCTAAATCCTGGAATCAACACAGATCATTCAGTTCCAGGTGCTGAAAAATAGCAGCGCTTTGTTTGCGGCATGTCCCTGGATAAACCCTGAATCTGCGCGCTCTGCCAGATGGTTGTGCCGGAGCTGTTTAAGAGTGTGCTCTTCTTATGAGAGCTCTTATGAATGAAAGTCACAGTAAAGGGAACAGGTCTTGTTAAAGGGAACGAATTAAGATACAAGTGGATTTGGAAGTTGTTGGTGTGTTTCTGGTTAAACTGGTACACACAAATGAATTACAGGTCTGTTGTAGACAGATCTGGGTGTAGTCAGATGTGTGTGATGCAACAGAAAAAAGATTTACAACATTTTAGCTGTTTTTTGTGTTATTGTCCACGTGTATAAGATCCAAACAATTAACTCCATTAACTTAATTAACGCCACTTTTCTGCATTGTATTATTCGCATATTTGGTTCCTTTCAAGCTGTCAAACAGCTCTCGGTAGGCGTACAGTAGGTGTCTACTAGAACTAATGTGTGTGTGTGTGTGTGAGAGAGAGAGATAGAGAGAGAGCAACCGAGTGAGTGATGTCTGCATGTGGTGTGACTTATTAGCAAGGATTTGTGCCAGTAGTCATGGTTACCATGACAATCCAAGAGAGAGATGGAAGGAGGTGGTGTGTGTATGTCTGTATGATTGCGTGTGTGTCTTACACACTAAAAGGTTTGTGTGTAGGGGGTGGTAATTTGCTTTGGGCTGATGGCCCATTTGGATACAGTCCTTTTTGTCCTTTTTCAGACATTTCTATATTTTATGCTCTTTTTGAAGTGCGTGCTCCTGCTAAGCTTTGTGTGCTTAATGTCTGACAAGACTTTCCTCAAGGGCATGAGAAATGGCCTAATAAATTACATGCAAGATCCTTTGTAATTCTGTGTTCATTGAACTTGAGTATGCACATACAGTACAAAGATAAATAGCCCTTCATTGTGGAAACAAGACCACTCCCAACATATCTTCATTGGCACCGCTATCTAATAAACTACACACACACATAAACACACACACACTCTTATCAAATTGGCCAAGCCGGAAAATTACATGACAACAGAGAGAAAAAATGGCAGCAGACAGTCTATGGGCAGTGAGCCATGCTGGTATCACACTGGTAAAGAATAACACCAGCTCTCTCCAGGGGTCTCCACTTTACAAGAACAAAGAGCCGTTCCTTCCTGCAGAACTCGCCGCCGGTCAACACAATCAGCCTTTTCCAAACCCATCATCTGTCACTGTGTTTCCTCTCCTGGTTTGTTAGATAATTTTGGAATAAATATCCCCGCAAAGGTGCGAGGGAACATCACGCACCTTCGTTAAAGGTTCATTTTCATGCAATCAAATGCAATTTGCAAAAATCCAGTACTATACATCTATACATCTCTATTTTCTCTATGTTCTGTAAACATCGGTATGCAGTTCCCACAGGTCATTACCGCACACACCCCAGAGAGTCATTACCACTCGTCTCTTGCATTTCCACCATATCAAGGTCATAATCAAATAGGCTTTTCTAATGCTGCTAATGAGTCTCTGTAAGTATCACATTTGTGATTGTGATTAGTCAGTTATTAAATATTGAAGCTGGTTATCAAGTCCACAGAGTAAATTGATGGTTTCATTTTTTGTTGTCATTGGCTTACAGTTGGCTTAGTGTAGCACAGCACACAATTTAATTAATGAGATGTCTGTGCTTGGATGGATCTCATGGACTTTTAAACTGTAGGTGCAGTGAACTGTAACATCTGGAGTAAGGCATCTGTCATCTACCAACCAGTTATGACTGAACGATTAGGAGAAGGAACGAAAGAAGGGCCATTAGCTAGGTTTGGTTACCATGGTAACTGGTACCCATGTATTAGTATTACAGTGTTTAGTGATAAACACTGTGGACCAACACTGTGCAAGAATAAAGGACATGGTGCATTACATTGGTCCATCATATGTACAGTATGTACAGTAAAATCTAATTTGTTGGTGCTTATTTGCAACCAACAGACTGTAGGTTATTTCAGTGTGTGAATCATCCTATCACTTTTCATTCCCAATCTAAATATTAATTGACTGTTTCAAATTATTTTATTGAGATAACAAGACTCTGTGATTGTACTTGTGGCGTAATCTGAGAATCTGTAGAAATGATTTGACAAACTAAAGAAACCCATAAATCCATTTTTATACCACAAGGGAAATTAGTTTTAATCCTCAGCAGTCTTATTTTCCACTGTAGGAAATCTGTGGAAGGCTTGCTGTACTGTACTGTACTGTACTGTACAGTTCCTCCTGCCACACAGATGCAAACCATTACTTTCAGCTAAAGAGCAAATCACTCCACCAGAACCTGCAGATGAAAGGTGCTATGAAGTCTTGCAGAAACTTTCTGAGTGGCAGTAAGTCCCTCTTTGTTCCATAGTTAAAGAAAATTCAGTTGTCATTCGCCAAGGGATACATCTCGCCTGTGCCCGCCCCTCCTCTTTTCAGCTGTGATGTGATACAAGGCTCTTTGTCTGGGTGGGTAATGATCAAATAGGCTGAGGGGGATTCTTGCAGGATTGGTCAATGTTATATTTTTATCTTGACCCATTTAAAACACATGAGCTGTGTGAGGTTCAGAATGCCACTTCTTGTCTATGTGTTTGTTTTTTTAAGCAGCAGCCAATGAAGCTTCATTTGCTTTGCATACTTGTAACCCTTTGATAAATCTACATTTGTGCCGTATGCCTTAAGCAGTTTCTGTCATCTATCAAGTTCAGCTATCATCCCTCTTGTGCGATTAGAAATCTTGCCTCTCTGTCCAGCACTCCGGGTTTAAGCAAAACGCCCTTTGTATTTAAATGACTCAGGTGACAGTATTAGTAAGATTACTAATCACTGTTTCTCTGGTGCATTTTAAAAGCCTTTTTCTCGATTCACTGCTCGGTAGCACATTGTAACTGGCAAAAGAGGCTTTAGAGGACAGGCGAGAAGGTCATTAAAAGAATGAGCTTGGCAAGCCTAGGAGAAATTCAACAATAAGGGACCATAAAGCTCTGTTGATTGCTAACATATATGAAGATAGGATACACAGATAGGAAAAGTTACATAAGACTTTGATGTTTTTATCAGCCTTCGCTTAATGCTTGCAGACTTCTAGCTCTTTCTAATCTGAAAAATAGCGCTATCAAAGCAAGACTGGCTCTTAATGGAGCATTGCTCTGCCTGTAGATGCCAGGAAGTCAGATGGTGAGTAGTAATTTTTGAACTGGATTACCTCATCTGCTAAAAAACGATTTTCTTCCTTTGGCTATCGTTGAGCAGGAAGCTAACACCTCCTGCTGATCTGAGATACACGGTCTGGACCACAGCGCTATTCTGATGCTTATCAGCAATCATCAGCATTAGCATTCCTAATAGGAACATGCATTATTATACCACAAACAAAATAATAAGGAAACCAGAGGTGAGGCTCGGAGCTCACAACCATCTGGAGCTTATTTGATGGGAAAATATTTTTGTAGCTGTTGGAAATTTTATATTTAGAGTGAATTAATTTTTTCCCAGTCGAGCCTAAAACAGAAACCTGCACATAATTATAATTCTTCTTCTTATTATTTTTTTTAAGGCTGCCATTTCTATCTCTCTCGTGTCAGAATGTGTCACTTTTGTCCTGCTGGAGAGTAAGAGGGATAGAGGAGAAGGAGGGAATGTGGTGCAGTATAGAGAGAAGTGCTCATATGTATGTGCTATTTTGTTAACCTTCTGGTTCTGAGGATAACTGAACTGCACAAAGTTGTAATTTAATAGTCCGTCATCGGGTATTTGTTATTGTTCTTTTCTGTTATGCTTCTAGTACAGATGGAGTCAAGACCCGGCCCTTCAAGATACTGACCAACTCCAGACCCAAACCAATACCAGACCCTAAACTTTAGACCTAGATCAGTTTCTGACCCCTAATACCCAAACCAATGCAAGACTCCGTCAGATTCAGACTAATACCAGAGCAAGACTTTACTTTTTCAGACCCAAACCAAGACACAAAGTACAAAGACCCACCCAAGACCCAAGGTCATGTTTATATAATGTTGAGAGATCTCGAGACAAAGACCACAAGAAACCTAGAACTGTTTATCCAGCAATTTTCCTGAAAGACTCATAAAAGTGATGATAGGAGCATTCAGAGTCATTAGAAGCTGATTTGAACTATAACCCATAAAAACCAAACTAGGCATCTGCTTGTCATGTGTTAGGAACTACAGAGTGAATCTAGAAGCCACAAGTGCAGTGGACCAGAGGCTAGGTGTTAGCTTTTAAGTAGCAGTAATACAAAATGACTGCAAGCTTGAGCAAAATGATGGATTGGGGGCCGAGGGATATAAAACAATATTATAGTGTAACACAAAGGCTTAGATCCCTGGAGTATATACTGTCCCACATTGTGCTTTGTTGCCTGTAGGTCCAAAAGCAGTTCTGATGGATATAGTTTACCAGAAGCCACGATGAAGCAAAAGGCAAAATAGCTCTGTGATCAATAGCCAAGTACTGTATTTACATGTAGAGATTAGCATGTCACTGTGGACTCCATCGACTCTTCAAAAATGTTACTGTTGATGTATTGTAGAAGCATTGCTGGTGTTAAACAATCCAACCTCATTGGATCACCAGTTATGCCCATAACAATCCAGTTATGGAAAACAATCAAGACTGTTTCCAGCTGCTATCATCCCTTCCGATGTTCTTCTCCCAAGCTTCTCCCTTTCTTCAGCCTAAACGATTCAGGAATGTGATGATTTTGACTTCTGATGTCTTTGATGTCTTTGATTTATTTTAGACAGGGCTCTGAATAAAACAGTTCTCAAATCAGTTCCCTGCATTGCTCCGCTTCTTAAAACATCTCTTAAGCATAACCACATCCTCTTGCATAACCAACATCCTCTGAGACAAAGCTGCTGAGACGTCCTCATGCGAACACACTTTTCTCTGTTCTGAGATTTACATGACACGATAACATGCTGAACTACCAGGTGTCTACCAAGATCCTCAGTTACTGTCTCATTGTGCAAACATCACCATCTTTATCTTGAGAACCTCAAAAATCTGCACTGATGCCCTAAAGGATCCTGGTCATATGGTAACAATCTTTCACAAGATTTTTTGCATGCCACCACAGTCAAATTCATCCTAAACTGTCTTTGAAATATGAAGGGGAAGAAAGCGCCACTGAGCAGAACTTTCCCCTAAAATGGAAAAGTGTCACATGACCTCTGTTTCTTTTCAAATTAGTCTTTTAGTCTCAATTAGTCTTTTCTGTTTATTTGCTTAACAGACAACCTGGTCCATAGCAAAACTTAGATTTTACACCTTAAAGTTCTCATTAGTCTCATGGACGTGGGCTCCAACAGTTTAGATTGAGTACCAAGCCCAAAGCAAAGCTTAGATCCCTGGGCAATACTCCACAATAGTGCCCCTTATTTCAGCTGAAAATGAAAATGTCTGAAAGCTGAAAGATTTTTTGTTTTTAAACTGGAAAGGGAAACATTTTCAAGCTCTAAGTAAAGGTCTTTGTTGGTTAATGTATGCAGTAGAGTTTCAAGCTTTATTTACAGTATGTTGCTTGTCATGAGGTCACAATATGTGCTTTAAAGAGTTTCATGCTTAACTCTGTCCTACACAATCTGCTTTTGTAGATTAAGATTGATATCTTCTGGACTGATCTTTGTTCTTTCTTTCTTTCTTTCTTTCTGTTTGTCTGTCTGTTTTTCTTGCTGTCTGTCTTCATTTCTCTCTCTGTCTCTCTCCCTCTCTGTGCCTCTGTGTCTCTCTCGCTTTAGGCATCTGTGTCGGTCTTTAACCAACCCTTCATAGTTTTGGTTTAGTGACCGATGCCACTCTGCATCTGGCATTAAGAGGACTAGTCTTGGAATAGCAGTTTTAAACAAACCAGCAAGCCCCAGGAGATTATGGGATGCAGGATATCTGCCCTTTGACAGGAGGAAATGAGCAGTGTCTAAATAAAGCCAGTTTAAATGAGTCATAGAGACTATGGTCAAAGCAGCAGTTCAAAGATTTAGCCCCTCTAAACCCAACAGGCTAGACACAGGAGCACTACGGGTGCGCAGGGGTCCAGAAATATTAACGCTCAGTTTATATAAGTGAAATTAAAGTCTAGCTTGTTTTCCTCTCTGTTCCAGCTGACTGGTTGAAACATAGGTGTAAATGCATGTCTCCATGCGTTTATCTCTAATGATATAATTTGACCTCATTCTTGGCCTGTTAGGTGAAAGGCAAGATATATTTGCTTTTCTTGGAATGCGTTTTAAAACACATGCTCTGCTGATAGTTAAAGTTTACAGTGCATCCGTGTGTGTGCGCGCTGCCAAAATTGAGTCTTGGGATTTAGGCCTGGGAATATGTTTGGGTCAAATTCTGGTGATGTAGGGAAGCTTGGCAGCTAAGCATTATCGGGTCACTGTGTTGATTTAATAGGGGACTCTTGGCTCTGTAGTTTTAGCTTACCTGTTTTGCACCCTGCATAAGGTCACAGTGGAGTTCAGTCTGACATGAGAAAACACATTCTCAGTCTTCCCTGGAGTTGGACACATTCACTCAGAAATAAAGTGACGATCCTATTTGATCAGAAGGGCAGAGGATTTCTACAAATTCATTTTATTATGGTCATAGTAGAAAGATTTTGCTCAGAGTTTTCAGGTTTTGTGGCATTCAGTGCCAGTATACTGGCTTTAAATCTTATTCCAGTATTTTTTTTTTCCACACTTAATGAAATGATTCTCAAAAGAGCATCATTTCCAAACAGAAATGTGGAGGTATTTACAAAGCAACTGTTACCCTTAATGTATCTTTAATTTAGTGAAAACTTGGGCACAAGTTTCATTTTTCAGTTCTTACTAATCGTACAGCTTGTTTTGATCATGGTGGTCCAAATCAAGAAGAGAGTGTCAAGTGTTCCATTATTCTGTTATGTGTCAGTCAACATTGAGAGAAAACAGTAAAAGAGTTTAAAATAAAGCCTGGTGCCAGCAAAGGGGAGATGGATCTTATTATACACAAGAGAAATCACTTCTCGTGCGCTCACTCTCTCTCTCTCTCTCTTACTCGCATATGCGTTTAATGTTTTTATTACAAGGCTAATGATATTTTCTTCCCCAGCCCCTAAACCAAACCTTGACATAAACCTGTTGTTTATTACTGTGTTACTGGTTTAGACCACCTAAAATGTCCTCACAAGTTGATTTTACAGTTATTGTTTTATTATATTTATAAGGAGGTTTTAAAACGTTACACATACACACACAGTATATTTCTGTACTTTGTGGGAATTTTCCATAGTTACGACTTGTATACTGTACAAACTGTACTTTCTTATCCCTAAACCTAACCCTTACAGAAACCTTTTTACATTTTTAGGTTTTTAAAAAGCATCAGTTAGTATGTTTACTAATCATTTTACCTCATGGGGACTGCTGGCTAGTCCCCACAATGTAGATGTGTGTTACTTTCACCATACTTGTGGGGAAAAACAAAAACACACACAATTGTGTATAAATTTCTTATTTTGTTTCCTACATCTCAGTGGATATCTTGTAATTCAAGCTTCTTGTCTCTGATATAAACTCATGTGAGAGGCAATTATTGGCATAGCACAGTTCAAAGGAAATGAGAAAATGGCAACAGTATTCTCAAATTTCCTTTCTTTCTGTAAGGCTGTGGAAATTAGTCAAACAGGTCCAGTTTGGCACCTACAATGTATAATGAAGGAAACTGAGCTGCTGGGCTGGGCAGTGTCCGAGAGACATGCTCTGGGCAGTTTAATCCACACTGCAGAAACAGCACCCCAACAAAAGGACATTTAGCAGACCACCAACATTATAACTCCACATGATAGCTGTATCCTATGGGCCTCTCTCTATTTTTCCCTTCAAGTCTTTTTTTGTAGCTCGATACGGTCTCCATTTGTCTCTCTTCATGGAGAGACAGGGTGTGTGAGGGTTTCCTTGGCACACTGTTACTGGCGTATTTTTTCTTACTTCAGTTCATCCTCTCCTCCCTCCTCGTTTCCTTATTCCTCAGAGTGAGAATAAGTCACGCAGCCGTGTCAGGGGTGGAAATGAGAATTTGAGATCTGCGTGAAGGTGAGAAACAAATAAATGTCATTCCTAGTTACTTCCCAGTGGGACTATCCTCTTTGATTTTCCTGAAAGAGTGGAATTCTGCTTTGAGTGAGTGGTCAGTTTTCAGCCACGGGGAATCTCTATCTTTCTTTCTGTATCTCTCTCTCTCTCTCTCTCTCTCTCTCTCTCTGTTATTTCTCCTTCACACAAGACTCTCGGATAGTCTGACCTGAGACAGGTTCATGGATCGCTGGCCTTTTCCAGATGTAACCTTAGAGCTCAGAGAATCCAAGATCATTCTAGGGTCAGGCTGCGTCAGTGCTTCATCAGTATAGATCTGATTTGATTTCAAAGAGCTTTAATGGTGATTTACAACGCCTGCCGCAGTAAGATGCCTGTTCATTACACATCTCTCACTTGTCATCAGCACATACTACAGAGGCAAACACACACACACACACACACAGGCAAGCTTTAAGGGGAAAACATATTATAGAAAATGGGACATTTTAGGCTCCTTTCAGTTAACTTTATCTTTTGTATTATATTAAATTAGTGAGTGAAAAGTGTTTGTCTTAAACATTGGAATCATGCATTTACATTTTTTATGTTTAATCCAGTTACATTTTCCACAGATAATTTGCATTCACGTGTGTCTGCTGTTAGCAAGCACAGCCTGTTTAATTTGTAAGAATCAGAGAGAGGGTGGAAAATGGTTATGTAATACTAATTTACAACTGTTTTAGGTCTGTTTTTCATGGTTTTCTCACTGATTTTAGCTGATTTCAGTTTAGGGTACAGTTACCCAAATGACAGCAGGCCCACGCTTCTACACCCTCCCAGTGGAGGTTCGGTCAATATTTCACAGCTCTGAAAGTGTAGCTGCTTAATCTGTGAGCAAATATTCTGTAACAAGTCACATCTGCTAAATCAGTGCGCAGACTACTTAGTGAAATCAGATGAGTTTATTACAGCTTTCAGCTTTAAACCCTGTTTTCAGAATGTCTGTTTTCAGAATGTCTGAAGTGCAGTACTGTTGAACCATTGACAGACATCTGTGAAGTTTCTGTTATGAAACACACATGCTAGTTTTTGACCTTGCAGTTTGTTTTCACTTGACGGGGGTCGTGCATCACATAAAGCATCTTATGATATGAAATACACATAGCATGTCTTATTTCCTGCTTTCAGCTGGTTGAGCCCGGCCTGATGGCAGACACATTTAGAAAGAGCAGAAACAGCCCCACTGAAAGACCAGCATACAGGATGTTGTTGTTGTTTTAAGTGTTGTCCTTATATTGGTGTCCCGGTGCACGGTGATCACTACCATATTTACAACTCTCTCTTTTACAGTTTGTGATGCTTTTAGTAGTCTGTTCGTTCTCAGAGGAAAGCAGCAGGGGGATTTAAGGGTATCATCTTGGAAGGGAAAACCAAACCATCTCTTTAGCTTCCTGCAATATGTAGCAGCTGTCACAGTGTCCCACCCGAATTCTACCGCCCTCTCAGACTCACCCCCAGCACACCAGGTGGAGGGTGATCCCCGCCTGCAGAACTTTACACCTCTCAGGTACAGGCAGTGTTAGTCCGCTTGCTGTCTGACCTGTCTGCGCAGCCGGAATTAATGATGACAGGTTCAGTTTCACTCTCAGACGCATTTAAGTCGAGTGGCTTCTCTTACAATTTGGGTTCAGGAATACAGATGCTTTTAAGCCGAGAACCTTCCAATTAGATGCCAACAGCACTTTCATTTAAATGAGTCTGAAGCTGATGAAGTCCCCTGTCTTTATGGATGGGACATTTTAAATTAGTTCTCTATTAGCTGCGTCAAGTAATGGGAAAATGGACATGATTAGTAATGGTGAGCTCATTCCCAACATGCCCTTAATGCATCTGGTCTGTTTGTTAATTTGTCCTCTCAGGGATATTTTAAAAGATTGCTTTAATTCTTAAGCCTCTACACTGACTTACAGGCGAGAGGGCTTGAGAAAGCATGTTCAACAGAAGGGGAATATGAATGGAGGTAAATGGGGTCCGGAGGCCCCTCTCTTGTTTCTCTTTTGGCAGACGTGTGTAAATATCTTTACATGTCTGTTTTATCAATCTGCCTGTATGGCTGAGGCTCTCCTCACGCAAGGCGCTGATTGGAAACTCAAGGCCATCTGTCAAGCCTGGGTTTCAACAATTGTATTTTGCAAACAAACCGCCAGTGCTAAACAAGCGCTCGCTTCCCCCTCACTAATGTGGTGCTGCTTGAGCAGAGTTCTGTAGTTTAAACTTTGCAGCATAGATTTCAATGAAATAAACATAAATAAAAAAATGTAGGGCACAGTTCCCACAGGATGTGTTTTTGTGTTTGAAGAATAGTGGAATAGAACTAGACTAGAAGTTGTACTTATAAATGTCAGTGTCTTAAAAATGTTGTACTTATTGCAAGATACACAAAAAATACAACAGTTACAATGCTGAATAACAGTGTCTGGTGTGTTTTTACACAGACCAACGATTAAAAAGTAACACAGATGGATGAAGTCTTGTGTGGTTAGGATCCTCAGTGAGGATTACTCCAGCTGTGCTAAACTGTTGATCTGGGGTTTGTGTATGATTTAGGGTTAAGTGTTTCACCTCTCAGGTTGCTCAGGTTAGGCAAGCGATGAGAGATAGCACAACAACCAAAGTTCCTGCTTACCGATCAAATTACAATCACAGTTTTAAGGTCAAAGGTTAGAGGTCAGAGGGCAAACGCAGGAATGCAAAACTATGTCAAAGAGCTGATCTGGTATCAGTATTACACACGTCAAACTGATCACAAATCAGTATCAAAGGCCCATTTCTGCCAAGACTTCCAGAGTCCAACCAGTGTGACTTGTTCTGTTAACACAACAGATACACAGCACTCTGGGGTCATAAGATGCCAGTCATAAATGTTTGCCAGCTGGTAACATGTCTTTTAACACTGTTGATCCTAATGAGCACCAGTCTTTCAACACAATGCCATGCAATTAGCCACATGGGGAACGTGTGGCAGCTATGTGCCTCCAAAGGTGGAAAGGCCAAAGACTTCTGGCTTAACTTGCGCTCTCTTGCTCTGCATAACTAAGGGTGGCAGAAGGAACCTAAACCAGCCCTGAAATAATTCTGTTTTCATTGCATGTTTATGGACCACAGCTGCTCATGTTCAGAGGGTATCTGGAATCAGTCTCTGTTTTGAAACCCAAGATCTGAGCATTGGATCGACAGTGTTTTCTTGTTTTCATCTCCGTTTCGTTTTATGCAACTCTCATCATCTTTTCTTGCGTTCTCCGTTTGGCATGTTGCCACACTGTAGACAAGTGTTCTTTCTTTGAGCAGAGACCCATGGATCTCATCCTTGTCTTACACAAAACAGCATCGCTCTCAGCTGTCATAACTTTGTGACGGCTCATACTTGGAATGCCACAGCTGAGCCATAAGTGAGCGGAGAGAAGGAAAAACAAAAAACAGAACAAAGCAAAAATTAAACAAACAGATGTAGAGAGAGACAGAAAGCATGTGAAAGCCAGAATCAGCCGGCAGTCCAAGAAAATGAATCAAGACATTTATGGCCCACATGAAATGATTTAATTGAATTAATGTGGATAGTCATAAAAGGGTTCCATACTCTAAATGCATGTCAGTTTTTAAGCCAATAAACAACTGCCTTTCTGCTGGTTTCATCATTATACACTGTGAGAATGTTTGTTTGAAAATGAAGGAGGCATTTGTTTTGTCTTTGCTAACTAAAGGCTTTGAGAGCTACAATCTGAAGACATGAACCAAGTGCTAAGATGTAGAATATAACATGGAATACTTGATTCTGATTGGTCAATCGCCACATTCTGCAGTTAAACGTTTCATAATGGCCACAACTGATTGTCATCCTGTGCTAGTTTTATGTCTTTGGGTATGTTCCCTCAAATAATACTAAATTAAACGTGTTGATATTTTGCTTATATATATATTCTGTGTAAGTTGGCAAGTAAGCAGAATAAAGTACATTTTTTGAATACAACTGTACATCAATTTAAACAGCAGTAGAAAGACAAGATCCTAAAAGAGAGTTTGTAAAGCTGAATACACGGTACACTCCTTTAATTCTTCAGTTACACACAGCTTGAAGTCAACCCACTCAACTCATTTGGCTTCTCACCTTGAGAAGTGGCCTTGACTGCTGACAGCTTGGACATCCCGTGTGAGTGTGATGGGGGCCGGGAGGGGAAATTAAAAAGTGTTTGATTGATTACACCTCTTCATTCCTCTCCACCCCGCTGCAAGCTCAGTGTCCTCCTCAGTGCTAACAGCTTTGTTTTTCTCTCGTTTTACTGCCTCAGTAAAGACACCAGATCAGCAGAAACCTGAAGAGCCGCTCTGAGTCATTGTCAATGTCATTGATTTAGGCCTCATGGTGCTGCCCCTGCACTTCTCAAACACATGCCCGCTCAGCCACTCAAAAGTAACACAAGAGCACTGCGTTTGTTGTTTTTAGGGGGTTGCTTGTGTGGAAGAAGGTGTTGTGGTGGTGGTGTTTAAAGACACGGAGTTTGGTGTTTGCTTGTTAAGACATTTGAGGGCTGCTTAATAGAGCGCACATTTAACATGGTGCAAACAAGGTTAGCCACGTTATGAATGCATTGCAATATGAAAAATATACAGCGGGTTTACGTGCATTGGTTTTGAACAATGGAAAATGGCCTACATTGAGTTTATTGACCTCATCGTGGGTCAGTGTAAAGCTGATGTCATGCATTCAATCACTGGTTTTTAAGGTCCTGCTTTTAAGGCTCAACTAATGCTGTCGCGTCCACCTTTCAGCCCCCACGATCCCATTTGAAGGCAGCAGATGTATTTGCAGCTGCAGCGTGACTATTACCTGTAGATTAAACGTCTGAAAATCGCACAAAGCGCCGCTTTTGTTTTTGCCTCATCAATTTCCGTCTCCCCGGTTCGGTTTGAAGATTGGTGTTGGCAGATTTGGGCTTAAACATTTGCAGCTCAATCTTACGGCAGTCTAAACCTGGTGACCTTGGTCTCCACGCCCCTCCCCCTGAGAAAAGCAGCTTTGGGTTGTTTTAGCCATGTGAAGGTAATTTCCTCGCCCCTCTCCATCTCCTCAGCCGACACAAGAAGGGGTGGCCAGGACACAAGATGAAGTGTAAACACACAACTGTAGACTCTCTGGAAGCCAAGAGAGCTAAACAAATAGACTATCCTCTTCAACACAGCATCCCAGAAGGCCCTGGGTCTGCTCACTCGCCCATTGGTGAGCAGTAAGCACTCAAATCCGTGTGTCTTCATTTATAAGCACGTATGAATCAATGTGTGCGAGTGTTTATGCGTGGGGAAGCCTCACAATGTATCATACACAATCTCTTTATCTCTCCTATCTCGATACTGACATCATGCTTGGATAAGCAAATATATAAACTGTTTGGAAAAGTACTTTGACGGTTTAACATTATAGATTCGCTGGGCTCCTGGGAAATTCTCCTACAGTTCTTGCAGGTTTATCTGTCCATTATCAGTACAGTCAGGCTTTGGCATCACTGAGGCAGCACATAATGCTGCTGACAATCTCTCTCCATGGTAACCTGTCCGAGGGCAATCTAACAGGGTCCAGTTTCAGTCAAACGCTTCAATAATTAATCGCAGTGCAGGAGTCTGTAGGCTTGATGACTGAAAATGCATAGACGCTTTGAGGTATCGCTTTAATGAGCTTTGCTGCTCTTTCTGCGTGTGTTAAGTGGTAGGTCGTGATCTAGCACAGACCTCAGTTCTGTTTTGTGTTACTGCTTTACTTACAGTAATGTAATTCTGCAGAGGAGCATGAAGATCATTTGGACTGGAATAAAGGCTAATACAGAACTTGGCAGGACATCTGTGTTATGACAAAGCAGTAGAAAGTATGCTATCCTTTAGTTTGTTGCTATGTCAGATCTCTGTTGTTACCTCCAGACTGTATTACAGGTTATTTTCATAAAATGTTTAAAGAAAATAAATCCTATTTAAGATTTTTTTATATGGGGTACTAAAAATAATCAAGTTTTCCTCATTGAAATGCGGAACAAATTATAATAGATTACGTCAATGGTAGAATTTGTTATAGATTACACCCCTTCATTTATACTGACTTGATTTATATTCGGTATCATTTAAACTGAAATTTAAGAGACCTTTGTATTACATTTTTCTACTTTTAAGTAATCAGAATGAATAAACAGCATAAGGTAAAAAATGTCCACATGCATTATATTAATGACAAGTTTAAGGAAAACCTGCTAATTTTCATGAAAATATTGCCACGATGCATAACATAACTTGGACATTCAAAATGAAGAGCTAGTTCCAGGAAATGTACAGACTGTGGCTTTAAAGGGTTCGTTTGGCGGATTTCTGCGACCGAAAACAAGTATGTTTCTCATCAAGCCAGTTGCATTAACTCTCATAACTCCTCTATCTAAAACCTTCTAGAGGTGTACAAACAGCATGTGTTGGTGATTAGGTATAAGATTGCACTCTGACCAGGGTGAAAGGGTCAAGTGTGCTGCAGGAGACATGGCTTAACTGCCGCATTAGTTCTGCTCTCTGGTAACTGATGAATCCAATACTGCTGACCCTCAGCCCTACTGATTGATTGGAACTTGTCTTGCTGCGTGAAACGATCTTCTTTGTAATGGCATTCCAGAATTCAATCCTTCACAGACAGAACCATTTAAATATCCAGAGGCTCTGTTGGTATCTTGACACCGCAGGTAGAGGAATGCCACAAACATCAGCTTTGCTTTCAATACATTTTCTCATCGACATTGTTAAGATTCTTTTTCCAATTCACCTTACATTGGCTGATGACCCAGCATGTTTAAACCCCCACTGTGTTAAGAGAGAAATAGGTTGTTTAGATGCAGTAAAAAGAGCCCCAAGGTCGCATTAAAAGGCTGCACTAGTGCTGGATCATCTCTCCATAACATTCCACCGACCCTAAACCTCCCATTCTGGAAGCCATTACTGAAAATTACCTCAGAGTCAAAAACTATTTCAGCTTTTTTTGTCTCCTGTCTTCTTTTCAGTGCTAACAGCACTTCTCAGTCGGCTCAGACACGGGACAGAAATCGTCTTTGGATCATCTCTGCTCAGTGATCTGCTTGATGATTTGAATCAAGTGCTGAGATGAAGCTGGAAAGGAACGATGCAGAAAGAAACTTGCTTTTCCTGTTTTAGAAAATACTACATTTGAAGTTAATGTTGAAATGAAATATTTTTGTAACGTTTTCTTTTGTAATGTGAAGTATTTCTGAGTGAAACAGGACAGATGGTGATAAAAATGGAGGGTGTAATTTAATTTTAGTCAGCGGAATTTATTCGATTCTGGAAGTGGCCTTTTCATTTAATGGAATATTTTCTAGCAAACACTTTTTACAAGCCCTTTGGTTATTCGTTAAGTTAAAGCTCAATATCCTGTGTGGCCTAAGTGACAGCAACTGAAAAGTTGTTAAATTTCCATTAAAAATTATGAAGACATGAAGAAAGAATTATGTGCACAGATAAATTGTTAACAGCAGAACTAGGAATGAGCTTAAAATGTAGTAGAAATGTAACAGAGTTTCTGTTTTTTTAAGACTGATCATTCACAACATGCCAAATGCAGTTATCCAAAACTGTGTAGCAAAGCAAACACTCAAAATCTGTGATTTCCTGATTTATTTGAATTTCCCAGCATGAAAATCACATTTTCCAGTGTTTTCAATTAAATTCTCCTTTAGCGCCATAGTTGTAGCTATTTTCAGTTGCAACATTTTTTTCAAAGCTAACGCACAGTGTTGTCATAACTTTCTTGAACTGTACAGCCTCTTGTTGTGTTAATTACAGACACATTTAAAGTTTTATAACACAGCAGGATGTCAATCAATAATAGACCGAGAAGCCAATGATGGTTTGGGTAGCAAAAATAACAATTTTTCTATCAACTGTTTACCGACAAAGAAAACAGACTAAACAAAAATTGTTTATTTGTGGTTTCTTGTTTAATGTTGAGAATCTCTGTCATTTAAAGTGTTTTCATCAAAAGCCCGCTCACCACGGATACCGTCAAAACAAGTCATTGAAATCATTACTGTCAATCATTTCAGAGAAACTGGCATAGAAACACACAGTGACATAAGCTCAGTCCTCAACTGCGCATTTGCAGCGAACCAGAGATGTAAATTACATGGATTTGTAAGGCTTCACTATGTATTTTTGATTTTCTGCTGTTTAGTAATCATCCCTGGTTCATTTGCATCTTTTTCAATGGCTTATCCAATTGAAATGACGGCCTATTCACAGTAGTAACAGCCTGAGCACTTGGCAAGCTTAGATGAAATAATCATATTGGATTAAACTCTCATATGCCAAACTCAGAGGAGAATAGCAGAACCTACAGAACGTTTGTTCACTCACACAAAACACTTACTGCCTTCACCCAGTTGTCTAAGGTGATTGGAGGTTTAATTACAGGTTACAAATGAATTCCATGTTTCTGGTGCAAATGTGTGAATCCACTTATGTGCGAAATTGGGTAATGAAAAAAATGTTTTGTCGTTTAAGACAAGTTAAATTTAGTTTAATTAAGTCCTAAGAGCTGAAATGTGAAATTCACTTTGCTTCAGCTTCATTGTTTACTTTGTGTGTGGGGCGAAAGCGTCATTTTTTGTTAGCGTGTACTTAAACATGCTAGCATTGATCCTGAAATTTCTTTGAGAAAACGTTTAGCTTAAAAGCAAGCATAGCAGAACTTTAAGGAACCACAGCTAACGTCTCTTTAAGGTTTTGGGGGGAACAAATGCTTTGACACTAATCTCAAGCATATTGAGTAAAAGTGTGCTGTGTGAAGTGATTATTTTTACATCATCAGTTAATACACACTCATAATACTGAGTTATGAGGAAAACTGACGTGTGGACGCAATATTGTACACATGTTTTTTGTAACATGAAGAACCCTTGATAGTGTGAGACTCAGGTAATGTGTCACTGCCTACAAAATGTATTGTGTTAGCAACTCATGATCTCATTGTTTCCTCATTGTTAAATGGACATTTGCAGGGAGCCAAAAGAAATGTCAACTATATTAACTAGAGCTTTATAAGACTGATTTTACCATCTGTGCTGTTTGCTCTCACGAAACGGCAGCTGTTCTCTGCCAGCAGGGAAAATATTAATAAAGGGAAGGACGTTGCATTATAAGATAATATAATCTACCGGTTATTAAAAATAGATGCTGGACAGATATAAGTGCAAAGTTAATGTCTTCTCAGGGTGGTAAGAACCTTGAAGAACCTTGAAGAAAAGCGAGCAGCCGCAGCGATCCAAATGAAGCGAGTATCGCATTAGCAAAGCTTCCGTTCTGGTTCCACTAACAATAGATGCCTTTTCCTGCTTTATTACGGAATTTCCTGCAAGGCTGCCGACTTCATTTTTTTCCACAGGTTATACATGTGCGATGTGTTCCTGTGAAGACAAAATAATAACTAGGTATGAGTTTTTAGTCCATTTAAGTCAATTACAGTTACCCATAAACCCATAACAGTTACAAAAAGCGAAGTTTTAGGAGTGACTTAACCTTAAAGTCGTGCCAATGCTCATGGCAGCAGTTATTAATCACATTTTGATCAAATGATATATGTGTATAAAATGTATAGCGTGTCTACATTTTAAAGTGCCAGTTCAGGTGTCTGGATGGCAGTAGTAAAGTGATGCTGTAGAACTGCAGTAAAGAATTCCAGATCACAGTTTGTGTGATATTGTGTTAACCTGGAGGAGTGTGTGTGTGTGCGTGTCTGTGTACATAGTGTCGAACAGACAGGAAGAGCGAGGTGGAAAAGCGGTAGATATACTCTTCTGAGACGGAAAAAGGAGATTGTTGTCTGGCAGCCCTGCATTCCTCCTCGGCCCTCACAATCACACTGTACAGATGCTGAGAAACATACAAGAGTGATAAGCAAATGGGTAAAGATCCACAGTCAACAACTGGGTGGATCTAGCAGTGCTATTCCTTACAGCCTGTACTAGCATACTACCCTAAAGCCTTTTTACTTGTGTGACAGAAGACTTTAACACTTAATTATTCTCAATTATTAGTTATAAGAAATTATACAGATATGTGAGAAATGTTTTTTGTCCTTTGAGTTAGCTTAATAAGTGTTTTACCTTGTCCTAAGGTATAATCTTGTTACCATAAATAAAATACGACCCAAATTATTTTACAGTTGTCTCTCTGTGTTCTCATCTAGATCTAATCAATTGCAATTGATAACTTTTGTTTTAAGGACAGATGAGGACACCAGATGTCCTCAAAAAGGTTTCAAAAGGAGCTCTGCTCATGGCTCATTTCTTCTCTGAAGTGAAGCGGTTATAGACACAGCGACAGTTTTTACAGTTGTCCAAACTCCATCAACCCTTTTATAAGTTGTGTGTTAGCAAATATAAGCTTGATAAATGTCATAGCATAACAATGAGGTATGCCAAGCCTGTAAAGCTAAACACGCCAAGTTGTTGGGGTGACGTTTGTTGGGTAGATTTTTTTGGCCTTATGGAAAACTTGGATCATGGTTTTGTTTATTGTACTATGAGAGAGTAATGAATAATTTGACTCTCTGATTCAGTTTCTGATAAACAGAGGTCAGGGAGTTGCTCGGCGAAGGCTAGACATGAGCTTAAACAAACTAGCTGTGTTGATCTGTTTATACATCCACTGTTCATCCAAAAAACAATAGTTGCAAGGTTCGTAGAGAGCCGCCCCTAAAAGATATTAATTGTCATTGTGGGAGAATTAACCAATCGTGTTCTGAGGAAAAAAATGATTGGCACTCAAAATTAGATTTATCGTTCACTCACATATCATTCTAAACTTGTATAGCTTTCTTACGTCTTTGTTTATAGAGACTCTCTGCTTTGCATTTTGTTAGTTATTTTGGGCTTTTCTATGTGGTTGTGTGTTCAACAAGAAACAGTAGCTAGTTGTATAAACCCAGCTTACCTGAAAAAGACACATACTCAAAGAAAACCACTGTAATGTTGTTCAAAACATCTGTGTCCTTGATAAGTCCTGCTTTGATTGATAGTAGTTCATGTGAGTCATGGTGCCGGCACAGTTTACATCATTTATGGTCTGAGCGATGGGAAATCATGTTCTGTGTCGATATGAGTGTGTTTATTACAGAAAAACTGTGTGTGTGCATGAGAGAGAGAGGATGGCTGGTTGAACTAACCTTATATACACAGAGACCATTGTGTGTTCTGGATTCGGTGCCTAACCCAATCTGACGGCCCGGTTTGGAATAGGCCTGCAGGGAATGAAGTGTTTAAGGTAAAATTTTACAAGGCCGTGTTGTTCCTTCATCTCGTGCAAGCCTATCTCTCTGGAGAGCAATGCTAAAGCCCCCCAACCCCCCACGCAATGCCCCCAGTCTTCATAAACGTCAGTCTAGTCCGTCTCATCTACTGCAGTCAATGTAAGTTTTGATGTTCTGAGAAGTTGGCAGCTTGGTACACAGCATTGTTTTATTTGACTGTAGCTATTTGAGAAATGGCAGAAAATATCACTCAAATGTCAGTTTTGAGCATTTAGTGTTGAAATCAATAAAATAAAAGTAGTTTAGTGTTTCACATCTGTAGTGTTGAAAGAGAAGGTGATGTATTTAACCTGTTTGCTGTGGGTCTTTCCTACAACATTAGCCAATGGCATGTTATTATCGTCCCCCTGCTCCAGATGTCAGCAGGTCAGGGCCTGGAATTGGCTGGTATGAGGCAATGCATCTTCAGTTTCCTAAACCATAAAGAGCTCAAGTTTTAAAGACATTCCAGGTAACCTTCTCTTTCAAATGACTAATCCCTGTGCCTGTGTATATTGCTAATAGTCAGAGTTAAGGCAGCTACAAAGTTACAAAGTGGCTGTAAAGATCAGACTTTAGCCACACTATGAAGCTAAAACTAATAAACTATACAAAGTATAAAAGCCAAGTCTAGGGACCAGAATATCATAGGGTCATGAGGGTCACTTAGCAACACCTTGACATCCACCAAGGACAACCTAGCAACAACTTAGCAACGCATTAACAGATATTAATCATAGCTTAGCAACCATATAGCAATGACTTGACAACCACACACAACTCCCCAACGTTGTGACGTCTTTCTCTGTCAAGGATCAGTATATATAACTATAGTTATATCTGACTGTTAAGAGTGCAGCTCTTAAGATCTATATGGGGCTTTGACTTCAGTACAACTATCCTGAAAAAGAATGACAGATGAAGATGTTATGAGAGTTATGAGAGAACATCAGGGCGTCTTATCAATAGTTTTCTCTCTCTCTCTCACACACACACACACACACACTTTATTCTGCCTTTTATCTCACACCCAGTGCTGAGCCCAGCTGAACATGACCCTGCAATGGAGTGCCAGCTAAGCTTTATTTGGGTATCTCTGTCTTTTATTTGGGGACATTTACTGTACCTGACAGAAGAGAAATAACAAGGGAATGTCTAGTGCAGCAATGTCCTTTAAAAGGTCAGGAAAACATGTTCAAGTGATGGGGTGTGATGGGGTGTTTCTGCATTACAGCATAACAGACCAGAGAGAGATTTAGGGAAGCAGAGGATTGTGGAGAACGATCCTTGCGGTCATACAATAGATTAGCCTGACCCTACACTCACTGCATTACATATGAACCAATGATCAAATCAAATTGTGGATCATCTTAATGGAATTTATGGCCTGAAGATAAATATGTAGTGTAGACAGGAAGATGCTGACACTCCCACGGGGTCACTTGAGGGCCAGACGTGCCGTGTGAAAGTCAATGAAAGGGCAGACGGAACAGCAGCGTCCGGCAGGTTTCCTGGGACGGGAAGAGAACTTCACTGAAACCTTTTGTATGAGAGGCAGAAACTTCAGCAAAACTGAAACTGAACTTCCGCATTTCAGCAAAACATAAAGGGGATGTTGAGCGGTTCCCACTCACTGTTTTCTCTGACAAAACGCAGTGTAACAAAATAATAACGGACAGTTTTGTGAGTGTTTTATCACTGAGTGTGACATGGGTGTTAATGGATGATAGAAAGCAGGGGAAGAAAAATACATGGTAAGTGAATTAAATATTGTGTTTATCTTGGACTGTGTAGGCAAACGTAACAGATTGAGAATGGATTAAATACTGTGTTGTTTAAAACTTCAGAACAGCCACTCAAGGGTTACACTTACCATAAAGGTCCAACCGACCAATCCAGAGCCCACCCTGAAACACAAATCCACTTTAGGGGTCTTTGATCAGCGATTCACCTTCCTGCTAGCCCTGTTTGACTGCACATATCATGTGATGATGAGAGCTTTGTATCCTGCATAGAAGTTCATCTTGAAGACTTTTATTTTGGCCACGAGACAAAGTGATTTAAGGATAATCTCATCTCCTTTAGCTTGTATCGGCCCACAGAACTCCTCAACTCTCGAAACATTTCCAAAACATATTCCTTAACTGCTTGTTTGCGTCCCACATGTGGGAATTAGCAAAAGAGACCACAAATCTCAGTCCATAGCTCACCTCAGAAATGAGTGTTCACCTCTGGGTACATCAGTGATCAATCTACAGTAACACGTTTGATTAAATCAAGTCTGCTGGTGCTGTGGGGACTAGCAGGTGTGAGGAAAGAAGATTCATCCAGTATGAGTTCCATCTCTGATGGTGACTCCAAAGGGGTTCCCTGTTTTGTCTACGAGGTCTGATGTGAGGGCTGTGTCTGATTTCAGTGTTGTAACAGATGTGTTGTGTCACAGTTTTGGGAAAGAATGAATTCTGAGATAATGGAATTCTGGGCACACTTCAGGATGTGGAGGATTTAGAGTCAGGCTTACATTTATCGATGATGTTGTCATTTTCCACAAGAAAGGAAAATTACAAGTCCTTTTCACATTCGTAATTGTTACTCCTAGATCGCACTGAGAATCAGTAGAGAGTAAATGAAGACTTTAAGACCCCAGAAAGTGCTTCCTGAAAAGTAAATCCAATACAATTAGTTTAGATATTTGTTATAACATTTTTGCCAAGGTAAATTTATATGAGCTATCCACATTTATGTTATATGTTATGTTAGCAGGAGGTGTTGGGAAAGATCGGCATTGAATTGAAACAAGTATGACAGTTTAGTGGCTGAAGGAAGTTTTAAATTTGAGGGTCTTACTGTTTCTGAGCTGTGGGTGTTTTGTGTTGTTCTGAGATGGCATCTTTGAATGAATAATAAATGTAAGGGTACAGGCATACGTATAAAAGAGCCTCAAATTCATCAATTTTAATTGGTCATGATGAGGTAACGATGATGTCATTCTCATTAATGAGACATCAACTTTTTGGACAGTCGTGTTTTCTCCATAATGTTTGTCTCTTTGTTTTAGGGTTAAATGTTTTTTCTGTCATTAACACACTCCTGACTTTATTTGTCTTTGGTGGCCAATGTTACTGGTGAGAACATTCATTGGAGGAAATACTTTAGCTGCTTTGGACAGCATTTAAGACAAATGAACTGCATTAACATTCTTGGTGGGAAAGTGTTTAAGTAATACAGAGTACAAACGCATTCTGCATTTATTTGTTTGTGGTTGTTTCAGTGTTTGCTGCAACAACACTGAAATAAGAGTTGGCAGTCAAAGCATCGCTTTGTGGTTTGCTCCATTTTAAGTCTGTATCCCAGAGGGAATGCTTCCAATTAGGCTGATGTCAAACACTGGTCAGATAACAGCTGGTCCTGCTTTCTAATCACCATTTGCATTAAGAGAAGACCTCCACACTGGCAAAATTACACCTTTTATTTAGTCTTGATTAGGCTTTGTAATATCCAGGCACAGCTATGCGGGAACAGCCGCTTTAAGGTTAAATGATCTTGTGAGGACAAGGTCTTGATTTAATGCTCCCTCAGCAGTTCTCTGCACACGCATACATACACAAACACACGTGTGCTCAGGCACGCATGTGTGCAAGTGTGTGCCGGATCACTCATCTGTCTCGTGACGATCTCAGCCCAGCTCTCTCTGTCCCAGCTGGAGCTGCGTGACCTCTGACCCAATCGCTATCTTGCACTCAGCCAGCATGTTTTTCTTGGCCATTTTCAGAGAGAAAGGTAGAGTGCAAGTTGGATGAAGCTGGTTTGTACTGTCTGGAAAATGTTTGTGTGTGTGTGTGTGTGCATTTATCCCTAAAAGCACTTTATATGTGTGGATGTCTTGTAAGTTTGGCATGTGCATATGGGTGCACAGGAAGTGCCAGGCCACTCTGATCATTTATGGTCCCTTTCCACAAAGGAGAAACTTAATTATCTGCTGAGCATGTGGTATAAACCACCATGGTTTGCTTTGATCCATCCGTCCGTGTCCACTTGCTGTAACAGGGCTGGTGTGTGCTAGACAGCAAGGCAGTGATGGTTACATCCACATATCCGGGCAGCAGGGATTCGTTGACAGCTTTATTTCTGTTCTCATGCCCCTGCTAAGCTCCTCGGAAGTTCTCCTCTGAGCAACAACATAGCACCCATGAGCTTTTGAGGTAACAGGTGCTTTACACCCCTTTGGCAGATAATGTGAGATGCATGTGAATCAGTGTGAGGTGGGAATTGATTCGTGCGTGAAAGCGTGTGACTATGTTTGGGGGCTTTGGGGGTCTAAATGCTCTGATCTAATTATAATTTATAGCTAGAGACATAATGGGCTCAATTACTGCATTAAAAGACTATGAGTGTGGAGAGAAAGGGACACAGAAAGAAATCACATTTCAACTGTTGTTCTTGCACAGGAGAGTTTGTAAAACATTTTTCTCACACTGCAGAAAAGACTGGCGTCTTAACTAGCTTAGGAACTAGCCATGTTCCTAGCTTAACCAAGTTTCTTGGTCAGTCAGAACGGCTGTTTGTTGATCCATGCTAGTGTAAAGCTGATCTTTTCAGGAGTTACTGTTGGTTTCATCAGCTTCATCTTGGTTTTGTTATGAACAGTATGGACACAGCTGAGGCAATTGTTGACATATACGAGTGATATACGAGTGATATGAAACAATTTTGGCAAATCTGAGCCCACTTTGAGACATAGTAGAGACCTTTTCTAAGACTAGATACTGTTTCTCAGAAAAACAGTCTGACAGTCAGAAATATTTTTCTGCACTGTGCTCTCTAGAAGAAACATCTAAGCTATTAAAGAGCTCTAATTTGTGATTCTTCTGTACCATGGGGACTGAGAAACAGAATATGCAATGAAAACCAGACAGAAGAACCCTGACCTGCTCGGAATGTGTTCTGAATAAACTTCACCTAGAATTCTCCTTCCGTACCGTCTCCAATTCCATAACTCTCTCCATACATCCTTTCTGGTGCAAGATAATTCAAATAAATAATGACCTCTTCCTCCATCAGCGTAATACCGCACAGCACTGTTAATTCTCTTCAGTGAAACCTGTGAGGTTCAGTAATGATGTCAGCAGGTCTTATTGTTTGATGTTGTTTCACGAACCCTTACGTACTGTGTCATCGTCGTCTGTCTCTCACTGTAATCCATCGCTCCATTTCTCATTTCACTTCAGCTGTCCATTTAATGTTCCCCGGGGTCCAGATCATTTTTCACAGTCACAAAATCCCTGACTGGGATTTTAACCCTTTAACCCTTTAAGATTATGTGCAATTGTACATGACAACCAATAGGTTTTGTTCCTGTAGATAATTCCAATGTAAACAAACAGTGCTGTTGTTTCCTCAACCGCACACACATAAAGGTCTCTGATGATTGGTCAGGGCAGGATAAATCAGCTTTAGTGAACTTTACGGCGCCCTTACAAATACAAATCTAGTTACTGTTAGACTGAGAGCAGTATGTCACCCTAGGCTTGGATTTGGACGGCTTATGGAGTTGTCAGCTATCAATTGAAAGGCATTTATTGTGATTTCTGTGGTCATAAAAGTGTGCAGGAGTCTCCATCGCGAATCTGCCATGCGTGTTCACTCAGGCCTAATTCAATATGGCTTCCATTAGACAGATTGGAGGGGTTCTGCTGAAGCCTTTCTCAAGACCCTAACAGTAAGCATGATTCTCTCAGGGGACGCAGTTTTTTATCTTTACCTTTTTCTCCTCTTTCTTTCTTTCTTTCTTTCTTTTCTGTCTTTCTTTCTGTCTCTTTCGTTCTGTCTTTCCTCCCTTTTAATTCTTCTTTTTCTTTTTCCTTTCTTTATCTTTCTTTGTCTCTATTCTTTGTCTGTTTGTCCATTTTTCTTTCTTTCCTTATATTAGGTATCTCACAATAAACGTTAAACTGCATATTACACTATCTGGAGTGTTGGATTGTTATTCGTTCTCATTAGGACTGTACGTGTGGTAGGTCACTGTTCTAAGATCACATCAAACAGCATCTCACACGAGGAAAGCTTGAGTTGGGAAATTGTACCGAGACTCATATTTGCACCTATTAAAGTAATTTCTGTCACAGTCAAAGAGCAAAGAAACAACCACGCTCGGAAACACTTAGATATGACTGTGGAATGACCCATGACTTTGGAAAACGTAAACTTGTGTTGTGTAATACAAAACAACCAAGAAGAATTCCAGGAATGAAGTGGGTATGTGTCTATTGAGTTGGTCTGGGGACATTTACTCGTTCTCTATGCTGAAGTTATGGGAAGGAGGTTAAGGGATGTGGTTGAAATGATTTCCATCTTTCATGGGCCTCCGTCATGGGCTGTGATAAGACCTGAATCATTAGCTCTGTGAGATAGGGAAGTGATATAGAACTGACCTGCTCAGGCTGTTCTTTGGTCTGTTGTTCTCCAGGTTTGGGAAATTGATTTCAGGCCTTACACTTGTTTTTTCTCATGGACATTAAATCGACTCTTCTGTAAGTCTTTTCTTTTTATATACAGTCATAAATAAATGGGAAATAGCATTTGTTAATTATTTATATTCAGGTGAAGTAACATGTAAAACATTCTTTCTGTGTTCTTCTGTAGTCTCTCAGCTAGTAAGAGTAATAGTGTGTTTGCAATGTTAGTGTAGTTTAAACATTTGAAAAATTGTGAAATATTTCTGGTTTGTTCTGAAACAGATTATATTTAATTGCACAACACTGTTTGGGGCTAAATGTGTAAAGATAAGGGAGGGATGATGTTACGCTCAACAAATGAGAAATGTTGTTATCTTTTGAGAATATCATATTGATTTCCAAGAAACACACATGTGATTGAGCTCTGTTCTCAGATCAGACAGTCTGGGCACTGGTCACGACTATTGTGTTCCCATAATCCTCTCTGATGAATCTGAGTTGCTCAGCCACTCTCTGATTTTACCTTTTAACACAGTCTTCATTTGTAATGCTTTGTAATGCCTCATAATCTCATGACCTTTCTGACTCATAGATGCCCTGTTATAGTTCACCAAAAGCATTGAACCCACATAACATTGAATTAATTTGATCAATGGTGTTTGTATATATGGACAAAGAGTAACAGCTTTCCACAGTTTAATTAGGTTACACTGAGGCTGTGACCCTCTGACTAAAGCAAGTGACATCATAGCTCAGCATTTCCCAAGGCTAATTGAATTTATCTGTCCCTATAAAATGAGAAGGGAGAAAGGCACATGAGTTTGAGCGTGTGCTTTATTTAAGGATAACAGGTGGTCTTACATTGTCTGGCTATGCGGCATGTGTCACAGTCCATAAACAGCTCTTTATAGAACTGAAAGGACTGCATTCACAGCTTTGTGGACTGGGGTCAAAGGTCAACATGGGGCTGAGAAAGGGCTCCATGACAGCTTGCTGACCTATGACCTTGACCCTGAAAGCTTCATGGGCCATAACCCCTAGCATGACCAGAGGCTATGGTTGCCTCTGCAGGTGTGAAATGTAAAGTTTGTTTGCCCCTGTTATGTGTAACACTATGTCAGTAGATCTTGTTAAACTGCTCATGTGACACACTGAATTGGAAACTGATTGAATGAAACTAATTCATTTCACAAAATAAAATGCTACACAGTCATTTTGTATAATAATTTTTTGCAACGACTCTGTAATTTAATTGATAATGAAAATGATACCATGCAGTAAGGAAACTCAGACAGAAAGAAATGTAAACAGTGTCTGATCAACTGCATCCTTCCTCTCAGAATAAACACAAAGTGTGTGTTACGCTTCATGGATGCTTGTATGTGATTTGTAAACAAGCTGACATTTAAATAAGTGTGTCTCCCACCCGGATGCTGTTTATTTACCCTATGGCATAAATTGTTTATAACAATGACAAATCTTGCCCTTATAGTTTAGGTATCTAAAATTTAAGATCACCAATTTAGGCTTTAGTTATTAAAACTGCTAATAGTTAATCCAAAATAACTTTAGGACCGTTCCTTACACATTGTACACACGTCTAGCTATTGTATGCTTTCAAAATCTATTAATTAAAATGCATGAGTCAAATACTGTTGACCACTTTTGTAAAAACATCTCAGTAAGAAAAAGAACGTTTCACATTTGTAAATCTTTTAATTGTTTCAACGTTTTGTTAGTGGTACTTTCAGAATCATGGAAAATTATTAGATATTTAGATTTCAATGCTGTATAAATTTAGTATGAAAAAGCTTCTCTGTTCATTTACTTTAGCTCAGACTGATACTGTATGACACACAGGTCCATACATCAGTGGAGTGCCACCATTTGTCTCCTCATGTTTATGGCGCTTTGACAGATCATGCTTATCCACTGACCTCCTCCAGACAGGAGAGGCTCTTGAGCTTTGGCCCTGCCTCTTTTTGTGCCCCTGTTCCATTCCCCTCTCGCTTGATTCATCCTCCCCCACCCAGAGCTTTCGTGAGGCGTATGAGTTTCTCTGTCGCCATGGCGACTACACTCAAGCTGGCCACATAATCCAGACCACACCGTCACAGAAGAGGAAACAGCAGGGAGAGAAGTTAAGACAGGGTGGTTGAAACATGATGGTGCCATGATTGAGCTATATTTCTTCTTTTCTTCTCTTCTGTTATTCCTTCTTCCATCGTTCTTACTAAGAGCCATGCTCGCTTACTGTAAGTTACTGTGACTTACTGTCACGGTAAGTGACCTCAGCTCTTAGTAACAACATTGAGGTTTGTGCCATTCAAGGTGAGGGCCTAGAGAGCGTATGGAAGAGTCAGCGTTCCTCTGGTTTGTGCCCTGCACTTTGTCAGCATCACTGAGGTCATATCAATAAATCAGTTTGTGTGTGCTCGTATTATGGAGGAAAAACTTTATGAAAAGCCATATATCTTTATCAGATGTTATTCAGCTACCGTGTGCACTGGGTATCAGATGTGTTTTGCTAGGTTCAGCATGTTTTTTCTAAGGAGGAAATGTTCCTGGATTAATATCTTGCTGGTGCCGGAATATTCCTATCAACTATCATCAGTCCAACCAATGCTCTGATTGGTTGATAACATTCCAGGCTGTAACCCATACCTAAAATTAAAATCTTAATGACCTGATTGGTTGACAGAAATGTTGCACCAAGACGAAAGAATCCTACTTGAGATTTTTTTGTGATTTTAAATACACCAATCGAGAATTTGCTTGTAAAAAATACTTCTGTTGTGTATGTTCATCTGTGTATGACAGATGAACATGAAAATCTGTGTGTATGATCCTGGGTGTGTTTGCTTGTGACTGGCCAGACCTGATCAGGAACACTAGCCAGATCTGAAGGTCCTCGAGTTTCTTCTCACAGTCATTAGAGGCCTAGCAGGGATGCTAATCAGCCTGCGTTTTACTAGATTAATCCCAAGACTGCAGTAGAACAATCACATGTCATCACATCACACAGCACGGCTAGTCAGTGGGTGCCTTTTAAAACAGAATGAATAGTGAATGTATGAGAATGAAAAAAATCAAGCGCTTCCTTTTAATACATCTTGATTTTGCCAGAAATACTCTGTTTCCTTCATTACCTCTGACTAGAGGACACCATTTGGAAATAGGCAGAAAATTAATAGGCCCACATATCTTCTAAATACTCTGCGTTGTCCCATTGAGCACATCCCTCTAAACAGAGACTATTCCAAACCTCAGCTGCCAAAGTAGAGGAATGAATTATGTACAACATGTTTGTGCTTTTCTTCTCTGTGTACATACTGCTGCCATGACATACAAATTGGAAGCAATAACTAACAACCATCGCATAGTCTTCAAAAGCTTACACGCAAGTTTGGAACCAAGACCTGGGCAAAATCCCATGAAGTTGTAAAATCAAAGTCAAATTGTGGCATCTTTACAAAAGCTGTTGGGAGGGAAAACATCCACACTGTACCCTTCCTCCAATGTGAAACCACTAAAATGCTTCCTTTTATGTTTTCTGTGTTGATGCATACCTCAGAGTCTCAGTGCAAGATGCTCTAGCCCATCAATTTTCTTAAAGGTACAGCGCACTACACAAACAGCACTGACTGGAGTTAGCCAATGCGGTTTTCAGCTGTAGAGACGCCGACCCATCGTGGAAGGGAAGCGGTCGCCTGTTGTCATCTGTTGCCAGTTTACTGTATCTCAAAGGGAATGTTCCGGACTGTCCCTCATCCTTCACTGTCTTGGTTAATTATTGTTTTCTCTAACCATGGAAAAGAGATTTTAAATGGCAGATTTTAAATGGTTTTATCCAGTCTAAATGTCTAGAAACATTTTCTGAATCACTGTCTTTCTGTGGGGTGAATTTTCGGGTGTTGTCTAAATAAAAACTGGATCACATTTCGGTATTATGTTTTCAGTCTTTTTGCTTTAATGAACAATCTGTGAAAATCTGTAGATTTTCTATACTAATTTAGATACAGTCGTCCACTTGCACTAATCAATTATTAGTCCATGTGCATTTGCAGGTAGCTACAGTAATTACCAGCACACTGTTTGTGATTGTATCACCAGAACACTTATTAGTGCTCACATCAAAGAACAGTTTAGCTAGAGGTTTGTATAATAACCACTTTTAAGACAATATACATTATATTTTATCAGTGGCATATGAATGTCAGATAAAATTGATCTTTAATCTGCCAGCTGGCTGGATGATTTTTCATGTGGGAGGTTCTGGGTCTGTCTGACATACCTCACACTGTAACTCATTGTTGCCATTAATAAGTCTGCTTGTGGTTGGTCTAGTTTTACAAATGCTCTTTTGTGGTTAATAATATATTGAATATGAAGAGCTGCTTTTATTTATGACATGTATTGATCTTTGTCTTCATGATCCATTATTTATGTTGCCAAGAGAACAGATTCTTTCAAATATATAAATATCAGAACCAGTCAATATTAACAACAGAGTCTCGGCCAGACTCTTCCATTGAAAGACAATTCTAAATGTTAATGTATCAAAAGTTTATCAAATAACTAATCTTTAAACTAATAAACTAATAACTGAGTTATTTGGAAATAGATTTAAACTACTTAAGAGCATTTGCAAAAACCCATGATTTCATCTCAAAATCCATGTGCTGCCACTCACAGCCACTCACCTCTGATGCAGGCTTTAAGATGGATCTATATAAGGTCATTGGGACAGAAAGGGAATCCAGAGCCTGACTCTGAATTAATCACATTCAGAAAAGTGCTGCTTATCCTGATATAGTCATTGTAGTGGGGAATTCTCTCCTTCAAACCCCTCCCGTTTAAAAGAGGATGAAATTCTAGCATCAGCCTCGCAACATTGGATGCTAGCAAGAGATCAACAAGCAAGATTAATAATTTAAACCACATGTTCTGGATCTGCAAGCACTGTAATAACAAACCGTTCATTTTACAGTGACACGTAAGAGACTTTTTTGTTTGTATTTGTTGCAGTGTAAAATTAATGTAGGCGTATATAGACAGTTGTGAGGTGTAATAATAACTTCTCTGGAATGCAGGAAGTCATACTGGTTTGAGCGGGTTTGAACCCAAATAATATTAAAAATGCAATCACTCACCATCTGATTAATTTATATTTCCATCATTCACTAAACATTTACAAATCTTGTTTAATTTTCATAAAAATATTGTTACTGTCTGCTAAGATTCAATGGTCTTACCGCAGGCTTTGCTGGGCATTAATTGCGACAGGCGATTATTGCACATTTAGCACTTGTTTGAACTGCACTGTGGGTGGGTTCGAGATTTAGATGCAGGATTTGCGACTAATGCTGTGCTCAAACATGCCGTAACTGTTTAGTGAATCGGGCCCTACGTGTGGTTAAGACAGTAACTGCATTTTTAGATTTGATTTATTGTTGCAGTGTTTCAGTGGCTTTAACGGAGAAAACCTACCACACTTTGCATAACTGTGCATGATCATTCAGTGTCTGCAAGCCTTCAATTACAGTTTTTACTCCTTTAATTAAAGTTTATCTGGTTAGATATGGCAGAGGGCGGTCTCAAGCTCTTGAGAGGTCCGCACACCAGAGAAACAATGAGATATAGCATTACGTCCTATTTTCTCTGAACGTTTGTCCCAAGAGGAGGTCTGTATGGGGAATGTATGAGTCTCTGCGGCTTCATTCAGACAGAATTATGGCCACACTTTCACACAAGTCTCTAATTTATCTGTATAGCTCGATAATACCAAAAGGGCGTGTTTGAAAAAGTGGTGTTTGAAAGTTCTAGTAGCTTGTTGTGGGCTGTAAATGGATTTTGACAGTATTGATCTGCTGAAGAAAACATGTGCAGTGAGAAGAATGGAGAGGTGGTGGTTTGTTTCAGGAATGTCAGATTGATTGATGCCAGAAGTGAAGATGGATTCTTGAAGGGTGCAGAAATGCTATACTTCAACTCATAGCTGTAGACTTAGTTGTCATTGATGAGTGTGCAGGATTGTAGCTGGACCACTTTCTGTGTGCCTGAGCTCTGATCTCCACCCTCTTAAACTGCACAAACTCTTCTGTATTTGAACAATTGTTTCTTCATACCTTCTTCAGATTGAGGGCCTCGCTCCTCGCTGGGCCCTCTAATGCTTTTCTCACCTGTGCTCTGTTTAATGAGGGAGGTATGCTTTATGCTGTTCTCAGATCAGTTCACACTTTCAGTTCACGCTTTCCTACTGCCCTTTAAATGATACACACTTGATCTGTTTCCCCTCTTGAATCTTCATGCTCCATTACATCCACACCTGATCAAATCATCCACAGTTTGAGCACAGTCTCTGCTCATGTTTAATTCTGCAGGGCTCCTTTTATTCTTCCTTTAGTATTTTTAAAATGGGTTAAATCAGGGATGGGTAACCTTGTTCATGGAGAGCCAGTGTCCTGCAGAGCTTAGCTCCAACCTACTAGTAACCTTCTAGTAATCCTGATCACCTGGTAGAGGTGTGTTTGATTAGGGTGGAAGCTTAACTCTGCACTACGCTGGCCCTCCAGGAACAAGGTTGCCCATCCCTGTCTTAAATGATCAGCACTTCTTTGGGCTCTAGAGGTTATTGCAGATCTTTTGAGAGGTTCTGGGTTATAAAGGGATGGTATGGTGTTGACCAGGTGGGCCCAACTTGTCATTTCTATCAGCACCCTGAGATAGACGTCTGGCTACAAATCTTTATTGAAGTTCCTTAATTCCTTCCTCTTTACACAAATATCAAGAACACCAAGAACCAAGAACATGAACAAGCACAAGGTCTTGATTCATCCAAAGGATCATGTTTCATCACACATAATCTGTAAAGGAAATAAAGCTGTTTTATGATGATAATTTAATAATCATCATAAACAGTAAGTTTAATAATGATACAGGAAAGAGTTGATCAATGCAGAGCAGGAAGTTCATGCTAGAGGTCTCATTTGGCCTGAGATGGAAATCTTGCTCCATTACTATTGGTCACGTTTGGACAAGTCAGGTATACCAGAATTCACCTGCTGACCAATCACTGCGCATGTAAGACATTCTTGTCATATCAAAACACCACAGCAAGCTGTTACAGAATTCCACAATAATACATAAACTGCTAATGGGAATGCACAGTAAAATCTGGATAACATTTTCTGAGCAGGTGTTTATGTTTTTGAACCGACGTTTCCCATATCTGATGTAAAGATCATAGATTAAATGACTAGTTTTCTGTGCCAGTATTAAGCCTTGATTTGTATTTTGTGCGGTGTAGAGCTATCGCTGATTAAGGAAGGGCAGTTTGAACACCTGGCAGCTTGAGGCGTTTACACTTCCTGCTTGTACAGAATGCAGTTTTAAAAACACAGTGTTGCTTTTCAAGAGTGGGGAAGCACAGACCTCAGTGTATCAATGGCACAGTGGGTAGTTATAGACTTAACAAAGACTAGTTGCACATTGTGAATGCTAAACTAAAAGTCATACTGTAATTGCACCTCTCTTTCTCATTTAATCACAGTGCTGTGATACTTTGGATATTTTGTACTAAAACACCACATGCTATAAGAATGATATTTAATGTATGTAAAGATATAGATTATATATACAAATAAACATTCATGTAAAGTTTCAGGCCAGGCCATGTTTACTGTGCAGTTTTAAAGCAACCATCTTTGTTGGGAGTGGATGGGAAAACACAGCAGGATTAAGACGGGTTTCCTCATCTCCGGAAAGTTCCTCTGATTCAGAGGGAAATCACCATGCCAGTTTGGCCACAGTTCAAAGCCACAGAAAAGGACAGTTTTTACAATCCTTGTATATGGCACCAAAGCAACATTATGAAAGTTCTTCCAGGGCCAAACATATTAAATATTTGCTGAGAGCTGAGGGGCAGGTCCAATGAGGTCAAAGGTCATTTCCTCTTAATGTTTTTCCAAGGAAATCTTTGTTGTGTCACAGGCACTGAGGGTCTGCAGCTCTTTATGGAATTGATGAATGGGAAGGTTTGTGGACCACCAGAGTAATTTTGTTTACAGAGTGCATCATGGTGAGAGAGGGGTCACAACATAAAGCAGAGTTGAGAGTTTGTGACTTTAACTCTTCCGGTAGCAGGAGCCCTGCTGAGTGAACATCTGAGTGTTCTTGAGTTCTCTCTGAGTGTTCTTGAGTTCTCTCTGAGTGTTCTTGAGTTCTCTCTGAGTGTTCTTGAGTTCTCTCTGAGTGTTCTTGAGTTCTGTACGAATTCTCTGCTGTATTTTTTTACCATGTCAGGACTGTAATGAGATTCAGCTGTACAGCTGTGTCTCTGTGATTATATTGCCATGACAATGAGAAGATATTGTTCTCTATGGTGATGTGTGTCAATGTGTTTGCTTGTGTATAAAAATGTGCAAGTAATCTATTTGTTATATTATGGCAACTAGTTAAATTTGTTAGGGCAACTAATTTACTCACTTAAAAGGCAAAATGGTGTTTTTATTGTTATTTTTTGTTTTGGATACTTGATTCTGATTGGTCATGTGTTGCATTCTGCACTCAAATACTTTGGTGTAATGGCTGCTGAATTGTATAACCGACCGCGTTATAGACATAGCTGTTTAGTAAGTGGAGTTATATATACTTAGCTGAACATTAGCACAAAATAAACCCCTGAAGAGAGATACAAGTTTCCTGATCTCATCATCAGTGTTTATTTAGTACTAATGACCAGCTGACTTTACATTATCCCTGTTATCACTTTAATGACAATATATGAACTGTTGAAGTAAATTTGGGTAGGAACTCTTGGACCTGCATGATAACCTGCATAGAAAGATATTTGTCCAATTTATGCTATTTAGTACGAACTCCACATCACCTGAACCAAACATTCATCGTTTTCTTTGCTTTCTAGTTTGTAAACATTTGCCAGTTGGCCCATCTTAGATATTTCTCCTCGCTTGAAGGTCATAATTCAGTTCCCTAAAGACCCAGCTCAGAGATCCTCTCTGTATCTAATCTGCCAAACCCTGTCTTTTGAATCAGAGAAGATTCCCTTGTCTCGATCCATGCTGTCTCTCGCACGTTGTCCAATTCGCCTTCCGACCCTAAAGTGTGTCCTGTCACTAGCACATCACTGAGGTTCAGTACAGATGGCAGTGCGCAGGGAAGGCAGGGTGCCCAGATAAACAAAGGCTTTCATGATTTGTGGAAACACAGAGGAGAGCGATCCAAGACATTTTTCCCTTGACTCATATACTAGCCTTTTCTAATAGCTGCTGTAAAATCACACTGAATTCTCTCATCGACATTTGTTTCTTCAGCAATACAGTGTTCAGTACTGTATGGGTCCATATACATTGAATAATGTATATGTGCTTGTATAGTGTTTATTGCATGAATCGGCGCTTATGTCCTCAACCTTAATGTTCTCATAAATTGGCCAAAGCCGTTGTTGGACGTGAGGCCAGATTCTTCTCCCTGTATCAGCCATGATGTCCTTCATCACCAGCAGCTAATGCCCAGTAGTTTCAGCCAGTTCCTTCCAACCTCATTAGTCTGTGAGTCTCCATTTCTCATGCTGGAAGCTCAGAAATGATTTATTCTGTAATGACATCTGGCTAACTGAGGTCTGTGATGTCAACCGGACCAACATTGGTTTCTGTGTGTGTTCCACAGGTGAAAGCAGATGATGCAGATGGAGGCTCATTTGGGGCTATTACATACTCCATTGGATCAGGACCTGCCAGTGTTCCACCCAGCCAGTTTAGCATCAATAAGGAAACAGGGCAGATCTGTACCGGTGTGGCTCTGGACCGAGATGAAGGATCGGACAGCTTTGATTTCATC
>JAZGTI010001339.1:0-45663 GCA_036877585.1 Botia kubotai
AACTACAAAAAGTACAAGTAGAGCTACAGAAACTACACACCAACCTTGGAGAGCAATAGGTCAACCCTGGTCTTCCTTTCTTATATGCACAGACATGCAGCAGTGTAAGGTTTCTTACATGTCCACAACGATTCAAATTTGTAATATAACAGGCCAATGTTTTTGTATGGTTTTAAATAGAAGATCAACTTCAAAGAGATGAAATTTAAAACAGATTAACAGTGCCACAGACATCATCATAAACCTGAGTTTCTGACCCATTAAACTCAGATCTTTTGTCCTACACACAGCAAACAGATACACACACAAATGAGAGGGGACTGTCCAAGCATAACAGCTGTTTACAGATATTCTCTCCATCGCTGCCGGCTGACATCATCATCTCACTTCTCCTCCCATCTTTTTCTTGGATGAGTTGTGTTATGACAAGTTTAATTGTGTGCTGTCTAACCTATAACATTTCTGTAAATATTGGTCATGCCAAGGCCGTCAGTAACAGGAAGCATGTGAACAGCCTTCTCTTCACAGTAGCACAATGGCAGTCTTTGTTCTGTGAGCGATCACTATGAGTTATTTTGATACGGGTTCAGTAGACATACAAACTGACCTAATCTGCCTGAGGAGATTAAACATTACACAAAGTTTAGTGACATTTTTACTGATCTATGATCTGAAGAAAAAATGAGAAACAAACAATCATATTTATGGAACCAAAAAGCATATAAACTCCTGAACAGTAGATTATTGTTTCATAAGTTTATGCAATGTTTTGTGGGTTTGGGTGCGCATGTGTGTGTTTTTACAAGTTTAGACATACCTGAGAGATAAATACTTGATGTTTTTGAAAACATTAAAAATGTCAAAAACATTGGTGGTCATTGTTGTCATTTTAGGTGGTCATCACTACTGTAGTTTAAAAAGAGGTTTTAGAAATTGGCCGAATCATATTTTACTTTAAATCTAAGAATGTCAACAAGTTTGTGTGTGAGTTAAGGGATAAAGAAACAAAATGATTTGTATGACGTCTTGTATGAAGACATTTATGAGATATGTTCAAACCTGTGTGTGTATTTCAAGGAAAATAACAGTGTTTATCATTTTTATCATGCAACAGTGTGGACATACAAAACACAGCTGATGTCTTCAGTAATCAAAGCAAAGGAGTTTGTTTAATCTCTATCTGGAGCTGTGTATTGATCCAGAGCCTAAAATATTCTCTCTTTTTCTTTCTTCCTCTAGTTTTTGGATGTCTCGGGAAGTTGCTATTACAAGTTACATGAGTTGTTGCTGTTAAATACTGCTGAGTGATTCGGTAATGAGAATGTATAAACAGACTGTGCTCTGCTTGTGTATCTGTGTATGCGTGTGTGCGCATGTGTGTCTGCATTCCTGTAACTGACGCTTGTTGTTACTCACATTGGGGAGGGCAGAGTGACTCACTGCTGTGTCATTACTAATAACCCTTGTGTAGGGAATCAGTAACACACATATACAATCACAATGGACATATATATATAGTCAAACACTATCCTGTCAGACTGAGGGGTATGCAAGCATACTAATGTATTTGTCACAATGGTACGGAAAGAAGCAGACCAGCCCACACAGCTATGCTGTGGGAGAGAAAGTAAGAGAGGCTCTGTGAAAAATCATCTATGGTACTTCATAATATTGTTCGGTGAGTTTCTCAGTCTTTAAAACAAATATGTTTATAATGTTCTTAAAATTGGTCAATGATTGAAAAATATTGTGACACAGCTTTGAGAAATGCACCCAAGATTTTTGCTCAAGGCTGAGCACAAGTATTTCAACACTTTACTGAGCCAAGAAGTATGTTTTTCTAAGACACACATCTAAAACACTGTTGCTCTATCCCAAATTAAGCCCCCATCCCAATAGGCCTAATCATAAACTCTTTTCAATCAGAGTGATGGCTCAAGAGCTTCAGTCTGTTAGCAAAAATAAATAAATAAACCTTTCTTTCCGTCTTACCTCCTCCTCCTAATATCATACAGAACACAAAAAATCGCCCTGACTGGTTGATTTACGAGAGGTTGCTTTTAACAAGCCTACACTGTATTATGTCAAGAATCATCTCTATAACAGCAGTGATCTCTGTGTGTGAGTCTATATGAGAGAGTGTGTGTAGATGTGCGTATGTGTGTGATTTATCACTCTGTGTCACTCTCTGACCTGCTGCTAAGTCTGTAGAGTTGAAATCATAAGCCAGGCACAGTTAACTGATGACACGCTGACACGCAGACATTCATAGCGGAACATGTTTATAAGCCCTACACTATGCCGAAACATTATCCTGTTATTTCCTCACACACATAATAATTGGTATGTAATTTTAGATAGAAATGGATGCAATGATGTTTTCCAGTCCTTATGCGTCATTAAAGTTTATGAGTGTTTCTGATTTAAGGATTCATAATTAGTCATAATTCATAATTATGTATTTGTCTGTATGAGTAATTTCCGATAAGAACACTCTGTACAGTCAGTGTCTTTAAGATGAAGGCGCAGAATCCTGAATTCTCTGCACACGTCATCGCTGTTCACTGCTTACATTCCTACTATGGGAACAAGTAAAATTGTTTGGAAAGTAAGGGTATGGGGGGGGCTGGGGCAGGGTGACTTTATCAGTATTAATTCCCAGATGGTGGGCACAATGACCCTGATAAAAACCTCATGAAACATGTCTGTGCCTAATAAAATAAAACATGAAACTGTTCTTGCTGGTTCAGTGTTATGAATTAAAACCCAAATGTGTCAGAATCTTTAGTGCTTGTACAACAATCAATAACTTCTGAATATCAGCACACAGTAACATTAACAAGTTCCACTTGATGATGCCACTAGTCAGGCCTTTAAGTGGGCAGATTTGTTTGCAACCAAAATATCAATTTTACCTGCTTTGACTCTTTCATACAGCTACCGTGCACTGTTTGTGTGTAATGGGGTCAGGACTGAAGAGGATAAAGAACATCTTATAATCAAGCCAGATTAATAAGTCACAGCTTTGGGTCTGTCTGTGTCTGCCTATGCACATTTGTCCATCTTAAAAAGGCCATCGGATTAAAGCCAAGTCTTCTGTAGTGCTGAAGCAATGCTAACAGCAAATAATTTCAGAGGTCTAGTACAGTTTATAATGACCTCTCTTACCTCTCAGTGGTTCCAGCAAATTCCCTTCATTCTAAGAAATCAAAGATTTGCTATAGAGAGTTTGTGAGAATGCATGTTTGCTCACAGTGTTTACTATAAATGATTAAATGTTGCATCAGTATATCTTGTACTCTCTGAATTCCTCTCTGATCACAGCGAATAGCTTACAGAGCAACACATGACATATATCAATAAACTACACACAACTGATATTCTGAAGGGAAACAAATTCAGTCAGATAATACTATCTTCAGATAACACAATCTGCACAATACTATGAAATGTTTGTCCCGGTGTGATACAGTGGTTTTAAAGTGCAAGAATTACATGACAATTACAGCCAGGAGATCAAAAAATCATACCTAATACTGCGTATTATTGTAAATGACATTTTGACTATTGACCAGACTACTGACTATTACTGACATTTTGTAAAAAACAAGAAAAAGAAAAAAAAAACAGATCCCGGAGGAGTACAATTACAGACATCCTCCACCCTGATTGGGAGGCATGAAAAATGAAATGTTGTGAATAACAAAAACACTCTGAAATTCAAAACCAAGGCTAAATTGCTGAAATGTCCTGTGAAACACCTGCTCTCGGGTGTGTTTGCCCATGAGTAGAAGAGCATGTACCATAACTACTGGTCTGAACCCAAATCTATGTTCCTTTAAAAGATTTCATTGCAAATAACAAATATCTTTTGTTCATGAAAACCAGTCAGGGACAATGAGAGACTTTTGTATACACATCTGACCTAATTCTGTATTGAGAACTAGAACACTGTGAGACCTAAACGTAACCTGACACCTGCTAGAAGAACTGATTACATATACATTTTATACAGATCAACAGATTAACATACAAATGTACATGATTAAATAACTAACCTCTCCTTCCCTGCAATGGCTCAGAACACTTATTAATGCAGAACTTAGCACAATCGATCACATGACCACAAATGTAAATTTCTCGTCGTTTAAGCAGGTTCAGTGAAAGAAACAGTGATTTTAATTTTGTTTAGGATGATTTAGGCACAAGGTGGTCCGCGTCTCACACAGGTGTCAGTACATGGCAGATACTTTAGAAAATTTACCTCAAGCATGACACCACGTGACATTAAAATGACATTACACTGTGAACAACGTCCTCCAATATTTCTCGCCTTCAGTTAAGTTTTTGTTATGAAGTATGAGAGTGCATATTAAGAGGGGAGAAAAAATGTGTTCTGTCAGCACCGGTCAAAGGCTTCTGCATTCACACATGGGCAACAAAAGCAGGAGGTGGTGATCATCTAGACAAGAGAGGGTGTGTGAAATAAATCAGCATAAACACACGCACACAAATACAAAGATACAAAGGTACAATATGCAAGCTTTGTCAAGCTATGCCTGCTCCAGAAAACAGGGAGCAAAGTCTACACATAGATTAATATTTGTTCTGTAACACCCATAGTTTAGCACATAACAGGATAAAATAAAAACAACTTTGAACCCTCTGTACCCAAAACTTTCTTCTTTCATATGAAAAGGGTCATATGTATGGGGTTAATTTGGGGTTTTAGAGGTAGGGGAACTCTAAAACCTGGTGGTGATTCTGATGCTTCACCACACCATGAATATCCAGCAGTAGGCAAGAGTGGCTGTTTTAGTGTATTCTGTATTTTGCAAATCCACACCTCTTAAAGTAAATGTGACTTTCATTAATTCTATTTTATACTTTCATTCATTCTAAAGGTCAGTGGAAGGTGGAAAGTGGTTGTGTAAAATGATTATAGAATTATTCATTATTAAAAATTACTATTCAAGAATAACATTGTAAATGTTTTTTAAAAAAGTGGCAACAAAAATCAATAACACAAATTATGATATGACTCCTTTAAGACACAGTCTCACACAAGTTACACATTAACCATGTAAATGTGTGTTTGAACACTTCAGGGCTACATATTTTGTGTACATTGTTTAAAACATGAATTGCTATTGTTAACACAGACAAAAATAATAAACAACAAAGAAAACTGTAGCAGAGATGAACTTTGCAAATAACAGGGTAAACAAACTCATTTGTGTCATCTGTATGCAGTCTCAATTAATTTTCAAAACATGCCACACCTGGTATCATGCTGTACACCTTTAATTAGAAAAATGATTAGTGCAAAAACAAGCTTTGTGCATCACAAAGCAAGACACAGACTTAAAGCCAAGGAGCAACAGATGAAAAATACATTTGATATAATATATTAAAAAATCAGTTCAAATATTGATAATGTATATTCACTTAAAGGTCATCCTCTCCTCTAAATCATGACTCAAGGATCATAGTGGAATATTAGCAGAGTTGTATCTAAGGCAGAGTGCTGAATTCTAGCATGTCTCTGTATGACTCTCACTTTGAGCTGTGTAGGAAGACTGGATATGTAAACTGCAGCTGGCTTACAAATACAAATACAAACCCTTGGAAAAACTGAAGTGTGAAAAGCTATCAAATTGTCGGCCATGACAGGAATAGCTGCAGAGATTAGGGTCTGGCTGCCATGAGACAATAGGCTCATTTAGCCCTGAAGAAACAGTGAGGACTTGTTTGTGCATGTGTGACCATGGTTATTAAAGTTTCATCAGGAGAAAAGAAATTGTCATTGTTATGTGATTGTATAAAGTCATTATGGTTTATAGAGCCTAAACTACACAAAGTGCTTCAGAGGTACATATTTGCCAGACAAAATAAATAAATAAATAAAAATAACAATCCCAAACCCTGTAAACTAACAACAGGTGCTACTTTTATGCTAAGGTCACAGCTCAGTAAAGTACCAATGTAGTCTAGACTTAAGTAAGTCAGGCCTAAATTCTGCTAACTGCAGTTACATACAGAACCTTCTAGCTTTGTGCTCAGAAATAAAGTAAAAAAAATAAGCCCCTTGTGGCCTAAATCTTGTGGCATGATTTCATATATTAGCGTTTCACTACAGGTTGTATGTGTATATAACTGTGTATGTGACAAACAAATCTTGAATCTCGTGAATTTTGATTCTCAACGATCTAGAAGTCAATAATAAAAAAATAAAAGACTTGATGAAATGTCAATGAAATGTTCATGCTGATCATTCTAACAATGTGCATTAAAAACTATGAAATAAGTCACTGAGGACATCATTCATTCAGCATCTTATATTCTGTAACATGTTGTTAATCACAAACTTCATAGGCTGACTGCAGTATGACAGAAGCATGAGTGTTTGTAAGGAGGGAGATTTACAGAAGACTTCAAACATGTGCAGAGGAAACACTCAATAAATTACAAGCCCAAGCTTGGTCAGTGACAAAACGTTCAGGACACACAAGACAAAGCTTTTGCTGTAAACAAATCTAATGCGTTGCTCTTATAAATACAAAAAAACATAATTGTGAAAAGTGTTATGTTGTAGGTGTTAATAGTGAGAAGTAACAGGTCTATGTGAAAATGCCTTTGAAAATATGATTAAAATCCTCTTATACACACATGCACTCGTTGACACACACACACAGACTCAAAGTTTTCCCATACGTCTAATAAGGGCAGTCACAGACGACCCCATTCTTAAATGAAGCTTTTTACTATAGTCTGGTGGGGGGGGGGGTTGTCATGGTCTAGACAGCACACACACATCCACAAAGACTTCTGGTGTCCATAGTTTTGTGGAGGAACTCTTTCTGAGTGTGAAGCGCTTTTACAGTGTCGCGTTTTGAGAACGGTTCAACCCAAATATGACTAAAAAAAGAAAAGAAGCTATAGATAACCAACAAACAAATATTTATAAAAATTGGATTGGATAAGACACATTTAAATATTTTGTATAATGTAGATAAATGTCACCAGTGACGGCACCTTCTATATTAATGCATTGTTATGCTGCTTGACAACCATATAACAGCCTAGAGTTAGGCAAATGAATTACATTACTTAGAAGAAGACATGTTTATTATTATCCTCCACACTGTGCATAAGAACATCCCTGACGCATTTAACGCATAGCCTTTTGTGGCTTATTGCTTTCATAAACACAGAAAACATTAACATAAAACTGTTGAAAAGAATGCCTGTGAGCAAGATTCTAGTTACATGTGATTGTGTGTGTGTGTTGCCTGGGGAAAAATGTAGTAAATTAATTTAAGGGACACTTGACTGAAAGGACGGTGGGTCACACTGTGGCCTGTGAATCACAACAAATAAAACATTTAGCCCCTGACACTCAGATACAGATACACACACACACACACACACACACACACACACACACACAGTGTCGCTTCTGTGGTTGCCACCCCAGACACAATGGACCTGCTGTGTTGACAACTCAACTGCGAAAGAGCTTAACCTCCGCTCCTGAAGGTCAGCTCATTACCACGGCAACAGCCCACATCCATGATAATGAGCCACATCATCACAGTAATATGAAAAACACACACACACACAGACAAGTTTGCTTTCATGTTTACACGCAAGAACACCTAAACACACACAGCGTGGAAGCAAGTACCACAAGTGCGGAAAACCACTGGATAATGAAATTGCAGGAAGAAGGCAAAACATTTGACAAAGTTTGTATGTGTGTGTGAAAAAGGGAGTGGAGAAGATACTCTTGGTGTATAAGGAGGTACTAGACGAGGGGTGATGCGTTTAGCGGTGTGTAATTGGCTCGGGGTGGAGGGATGTCAGCAGGTGGAGAGCCATTGTTCCCTTTGATGGGATTATTTGCACTTCTCACCACTGGAAGCCCAGGTAACATCAGGAGGAGCAATTCGTACTTATAATATACAGATTTAGTTCTCTCTCTCTCTTTCCATCTTGTTCTCTCTCCTGTAATTGCTCTTGCTCTGTAATTAGAGAAAAGGCTTGACGTCCCAACACACACTTGCTGAGTCCCCACTCAAATCGCTCAAGGAAACAGTAAGTAACAGCACACAAAGAACAATGTTGCAATGTTACAGATTGCTCACTTGTTTCATTACACATCTTTTCCACTTTTTCACTCTTTAGAATTTTTCTTTTTCTAATCTTTTTCAATGTTCCATTCATTTAGAAGTGCACAATATCCCAACTGACCAGTTATAATAACAGTAAGAACTGAATAACCAGTTCTTATTAGGGTTTTGAGAGCGGAGAAATAAAAAGCTGTTGTTTAGATCTCAGCACTCCTATTATTTTATTTATTAACAACTGCTTTTAAATGAGTTACTTAGCTTTTGGAATTTAGTGGTAATAGTAGTAGTAATCTAATATTATTAACAGGAGTAGGCTAATTGTAGCATCATATTTGAGAGGGAAAAGGTAGAAAGGAAAGACCGAGATCATGGGAATGGACATATGTGAATGTGCTGATAGAGGTTCCATATGGTGCAGAGTTGATCCAAAGTAATTCTGAAAGCTTATGTTGCATCCCAATAAAGAGGTCAGGAACAAACACAACAGACATATGCTTTGTACTTAAATGCTCCTGTTTTCGTAATCTCTCTCTGTTTCTCTCTCTCTCTAACTCTTCTCTAAAATGAAACAGCTTTTCAGAAGATGTCTAATAACTGATTTTTTGTGATACAATTCTGCATCCCGCACTGGAGAGTATTAGTAATGCATTTGTGCTTCAGTTTTTCCTACTCTTGTTAATCTGGTATGTATTAATATAGCATACCAGGACTAATTAGTTTTGGTCTGTGATGGGTAAATTGTGAATGAACTTTCCATCGATTTGCACTGTTACATATTAGCTCTGCATAATCAATGGATAAAATGAGCCTGGTGCTCATTAAAGAGAAAATTACCACATGGATCAGATCTAATAGCCCAGACTAAAGGTTAGAGCTGCAAAATGCGTTGTTCCGTTGAGACACAGACTTTGTGTGTCAGTGTTGGCCTATAATGGCTTTTGACTGTAAAATTCTCCTGAAAATACTCTGACATCATGGTGAAACTTTATAGAACAGTTATGTGCATAATATTTTGGAACCCTTTTGTTTTGAAGTGATTACTAACAATAGTATTAATAATAATAATAGATAGGGGCATAAATCTATTTACAAACAAGAAATCCAGGAGAAACAACCACAACAAAATTGACATGAGTTGAAAGAAATCATAAGAAAGATTCAGACAAAAAAACAGATTTTTAACTGAATTTTGATAATGGAGAGAAGAGTGATATAATGATGTCTTTAAAAACAGTGCAACACCTGAACTCTGCGTTCAGCTAGTAATTCACACTGTTGTCAAACCATTGTGGTTATGTCTACTAATATATCCTATAGCCGCTCCACACACACCCGGTAGACTGGTGCATGATTCAACTGTGCCAGCATCAGCCGCACTGAGAGCTGAATTGATGGTTTGGAAAACACAACACTGCTGTGAGTTTTTGGCATCCCCGCAAGCTTGGCCTGTGTCGCTGATCGGATTAGCATTTTGGGAATATATTTGTTCATGTTACCACTACATTTGTGGAGCCAATGCACTCAGGCCTCTACACATACTCGTTCCTGCAGATCAAATACAAAACGAGAGATAAAAGAAGACAAAAAACATGAAAAATTAAAATCAAGCTATATAATGGATACACTTTCCTGAGGTCAAGCGAGAAGGAAAGAGGGAGAGAGAGGAGAATCAGAGTGGCTACTCAGGAATAAAGCCAAATGTTTGCTTCTCTCAGCTCTCATTACAAATTAGAAGTATTTCAGGGATGAAAGAGAGTGAGGGAGAGAGAGAAACAGGACGAGAGTGATTTGCAAATGAATGCAGTAGTAGTTGTGGAAATATAATCGTGAGTTCCTTCTTGGTTGATCAGGATAAATGACATCTCCACTCCAGGGAAGAGAATCAGGCTCTCTCTCTCTCTCTGAACAGAACACACATTCACAACACTTCTCATCTACATACCCAGGCAACTGCTGCAAAGTGTCAAACAAACAAATGAATGAAAAAATGAACATTCTTTGAAATAAAAGGCCAAGGCTTAAAGGTTATTTGGGAATAAGGCACAAAGTTTTGTATCTGGTAAATTAAGTGAGTAGTGACAGATGTGAAATGCTCTAACTTTGACATTTTTCATATTCAGAAATAAAAAAGACAGAGAATGAAATGAAGAGAGAGAGGAAAGTCAGGCATTAAATATGATTTCAGACTGACACAAACACACACACACACAGACTGAGTGAAAGCCATTAGGACTGCATAATCTCCCTTTTCTGAGCTATAACAATGATTTGAGTGGTGGAATGCTTGGGTTTTGTGGGGCTTGGACATTGATTCAGTTAAGCATTCAGAGTAGTAAATCAAGTCCAACTTCCTATCCTGAGGCCTATTGGCGTAATTCAGCCTGTCTCTGCCATAGTAGTCAGTTAGTTTAGAGAGAATACATTCAATACATTGAGCGATCCACTGACAAAGCATAATGAATTACACAGCTTTAAAGTCCCAAACACGCACACAGAGGGACCCAGTTTTAGAGGGAAATTATAAAATCTCATTACTGTGAACCTCACAGGTTGTAAGCATTAACCTACTGGTTTTATGAGGCTTTTATAGAACTAAATAAGATGTCCTTTTTTATCAAATTCCATTAAAGCTGATTAAAAAAATAACAAGTTACAGGACATGACGTTGTAATGGAATGCAAGTATTTTATTTGAAATGAGCGTTCTTTGAAAATGCTAACCAGTTATTGCTTTTCCTCTGTTCCCCAACCCACTCACATCACACACATGTACCGCTCCCTATTAATTACTCACTGGTGTAGTTTTTTCTCAGCTCTGTAATTTCTATAATACTCTAAACTACAACTGCATGTTTTTATTTCAGATGTTAAGGACGAATGAAAGAGAGACTGCGAACAGCTGGTCTAGTCTCTCAGCGGTTGTCCCATTGTAATCTGCATTAGTCCCATTGCAGAGGAGTTCAGCGGGTCAAACTCTTTAAGTGTCTGTAGGGAAAGATTCAGCACAGCTCATGGGCTCCATACTAACTCCGGCTACCAGCGAGACATGCACATAAATTCATGCCAGCTATATTACTGAAAAAAACTTTAACACAGCATTTTTTTCAAAGGAATTAAAAAGTATTCAAGACACCTTTACAGATACAAATGAAAAAAAAACATATGTAGTAAATGATTCTCTGAATGTTACAGTAAGTGAAGTTATGACTGAATGAGGATTGCCTCAGACTCCGCACTTCAGAACTGACTGACTTAAATTTGAAAGATTATGATATTTATATACACAAACGCACACACCCACACACAAAATACTCACACAATACCACTGAACTAGACCCATAAATAAAACTAACATTGGCTATAAGCAATGACAAATGTTAAGAAGCTCCTTCTAAAAACCAGATTATTCCAGAATAAGAACACTCCTCACAGAAACCTGGACCATATGTTGTATGCGAGAGTAAGGATATGTGCGTGTGTCTGTGTTTGTGAGATTGCTCTAACCTGAGCGGGCTCAGAGGGTTATCTCTCAGAACGGCTCATTCTCAAAAGAGGGTTTTACAAGGAGAGAGAGGATTGGTTTCCGCATGTCCTTCAAAGAATTACACTAACACACAATTGGCTTATAAAGGATTTTCATCCTTAATCTACAGTTCTGTTCAAGTCTTTCTTTTGTTAAGTCTATGCTCACAATGTGTTGTGATTTAAACAAGCGCTTTTTCATTGTGATAGATTTAAAATGTCCTTTTCATCATCCGGCACAACACAAACCCCCCTGACCCGAGCCATCTACATGAGTGATGTGCTGTGTAATATAACCAATGTCTATGTGAGAGAAAGGATTTCTGCTACTCTCACTGCCTTTAATAAATAAGAGACAGAAATGTGGAGAAGAGTGGAAGGATAACACTTAAGGCTAACACAAATTCTTAGAATGACAGAAAGCTCAACTCGGCCATTTGTCTATCTGCCAGAGAGCAAATCCTGACAGGATGATCAGTTTAGACAAGAACCCTTTACTCTTCACACGCGACACACACGCTTATGTACATACACACTAGTGCACACTCTCTCTCTAAATGCATATAAACATAAAACAAAGCATGCAGAAATTGTAATAAGTCGTTATATTCATATATCATGTGAATATGTGGTTGATGCCCTCTGATTACAGTTGTAAAATGTATGCTTTCCTGAGCACTGAAAAACAGACCCATATTAAACACAAACACACAAACACACACATTATCGATAATGGCTCCATTATACAACATCAACAATAGGACAATGTTACCATTATACTGATATTTATACCCAGTCCACTATGTTGATTTCACTCCTCATTTATAGGGCCCCCTCATAAATCCACTGCAGGCTAATGTGGCTGCTAATGCACAGTAAACGACCAAACACCTTATCGATCACCTCCTGTGAGGGCTTTTTTAACACCTTTAAAAGTTAACATGACACAAAAATATTCAAGGAGAACATGTGCACTCTTTAAGTCCAAAGACACAAGAGACAAAGCTTTTAACCATTTCCTTGCATTCAAAATGCCTTACATTGCTGCATTACCATCACAATTTGAAGAAACACTATTTTAAAAAAGGAAACACTGTGTTTTAGCTACATAATCTTTTCTATTATTACATTGATATCACAGGCTTTATTGTGTGAATAAAATTCCAGAATGGTAATATGATGCTATTTTATTCACCAGAGGATTGTGTATAGAGTACTGTAAATAAAAAAAAACTGTTTAACATAATCATACCAAAATTGGTCACATAACATACAGATTATGTAGGACCAATAGGTTGAAAGAAAAGAAGCAAGTGTCGTAAAATTGGAATCTTTTCTGAAATTCTACTTTTGTCTAGAGCATCTTCGATAATCTATTTAGGCTAGCAATGAATTTCTTAAAGCGCTGAATTTTTCCCAGAGTTCATTCTCATATATTATGCAGTTTTTAAATGGAGGGTAACAAAACTCCTCCTCACTGACGGACAGACTGAAAGAACGTGTTCATCTAAAGAAACATTATTTTCCCCTTCTCCCGTATTAGCATATGTTAAGCCATGCATGGGATATGTCAAGATTCAGCAGGCATTATGAGGTATATTCATAGGTGGGAAAATAGTGTGAATTAAGGGTGACAAGAGCTACATTTGAGAAAAACTAGGCTGCCTCTTTTTCTCTCTCTTTAAATGCAATTGCCATGAAAATAAACTATTAATCTGTTTCCCAAAGGAATTCCAGGCTGTCTGGTAGAGGTTGACAGCTGAGATTCGACTGTTGTTGTGCAGTCAACAAACAATTTTCCCTGGCTTCACTGGCTCTCAAAGGATCTCTCTCTTTCTTGCTCACTCACTCACACAAATATAGTGGACTGGCAAAGTTTTCCCAAATATGTTAATCCCTTACATCGTAAACTTCAGGATGTTTAAAAAAACAACATTCTGCCTACCCCTCAGCACACACCCCTTCAGTCATTACATTTATCCCTGCAAAGCATGACACCAAGAAACACAACACTCACAGTCTGCGCACCTTCTAAGGAATGTAGTGAGGTGTATTCTCATATTTCATGGGCATAATGTGTATTATGTTGTGTATTAGGGGAAATGCATGATTTGGTCTAACATGCTCAAAACAATGAACAGATCTATGAGTCATTCAAGCCAACCATGCAACTTCACACACATATTATTAAGTAGCATTAGACAGGCCTTTATTTTGGGCTGTGGGAAAATATTTTAACAGTATTGTTCAATGTTCAAATGTTGTGGTCACTAAAAGATTGCTCCTTCAGAGTGATAAAAGCGCCATAAATGAGATGAGATATTAGTGGGATTATGTGAGAACCCGAATCCCAAATTCACATAGGCCTATGTACACTATCCCATCTGTCTGTCTGTCTTTTACCATTGTTTATATTGTAACCTGAAATTCTGAATCCCATTTATATTTAATTTATTTTCTTTCTCTGCTGGCGTATACATTTGTCTGTCTGTAAATTTGTCTGTTACGAGAAGCAGTGAGATTGAGCATTACATTTTCGGTAGTTCAAAGGTCAGCCAACTAAAAGGTGGAGATTAACTTCCTGTCTACCTGTCTGAAGCTGTACAGTTTGGAGGAAGTAAACAACAAGCTGCTTATTAAGGGGTGGAGTCATGTCTATCAAACTGTTAAACTCAGAGTTGCAGGATGTCTTTGATCCTGTACTGCTAATCAGCTAACCACCCAAGAGTCTCTCATTTGGGGTCTGCTGAGGACACAAAAACACCATATTTTCCACAGTTCATAACATGGACATAAACAACAGGGCAAAGGATCATTAATAAACCAACCTGTCATGTACGAATGTGAAAACAAGTGTGTGAACTTTTTAACCTGTGACCAGCTGCTGTAACTCTATGCACTTTCAAATTATGATATTCAAGGTAGAAACATGCAGGCCGTTTATCCACCTGCTAAACCTCTATAGTACATGTGCTACTGTTAATTTATATATATATATATATATATATANAGAGAGAGAGAGAGAGAGAGAGAGAGAGAGAGAGAGAGAGAGGGAGAGAGACAGAGAGAGAAAGAGAGAGAGAGAGTACACTTATCCCATTTGTGAAGAACATGTGCAAGAGGTGTGTATAGATAGAGAGAGAAGGGAGAAAAGAAAAGTGGCTGTCTGTGTTAAAGAGGATAAGGAAAGGCAACACAATTGAGGATATAAAACTGGCCTGTCTAAGTTATGGATTGCAATGAAAGCTGTATGCTGTCTCTGGCTCACACACGGTTCAACAGGCAAGAAGAGAGCCCCTCTGATAATAGTATCACTAATAAACTGCAAACCAAATTAGTAACATTGGACGTCTTTTATCACTCATTCTGGGAAGAGATGGACAAGAGAAAGAAAGGTGAAGGGAAGGCTGTAAAAGCAGGGGCTGAGAGAGTGATGAGCACAGATGAATGAATGAATGAATGAATGGCTGTTAAAGGGGCATATACAGTGTTTACCTCTCTGAATAACACTCAGCGAAGGGGAGGGGACAGAAGTACTCCATTCACTCTCATTGTCTGTTTATTCTTTTATTTATTTGCCCACTCTTAGTAAGCACTACTGGGAAATGAACCTGCTCTTTTGAAGATAATCTAGATGTAGAAAGTTTAACCAATAGTATGTTAGTTGACTATATTGAACGTCTTGTGGTGTAGTTATTCAGACAGTTGTTAAACATCTAAAAAAACGGCTACACTATTTAAGCTAAATATGATTTGGATAAACATAACATATAATAAATATTTCGATAATATATTTTCTGGAATAATCTGCTTTATGGTATATTGGCCATTAATACACAGTCTTATCTACACTGCTTATGTTTTATCAAGATATGTTGGAATGTAGTTCCACGCATGTGTGTGATATGGTTGAACCACTGGTTTAATAGGCAGATGTGTGTGATATGTTTAAACCACTGACTGAACAGGCAGACGCTCTTTAAATCTCTCCAGACTAACAGAGCAATTGTCACAACATTTGTTTTCCAGATTTCTGCATTCCTTTGATGTGCTGGAAAATGTATAATGGCAACAAAATGTACTTATAGTCTATGTATTTATAAACACTACACTAGAGTAAAGCATATTGGTTGTAACTTTTTTTTTTGATTTAGCAAAATCAGTACAATTACCGTTCTGGTGGCATTCAAAAACAATTTTTTAATAATAACAAACAACAAACAATTTTTTAATAATAAGAATAATAACAAACTTTGAGTCGGTTTATGAGTACTTCCTGAATTATAAAAAAAACTTCTCACAGATTAAAAAGGGGCTGAACAGATAAAAGTGATCATGTTTATTAAAACTACATACTATTATAAAAAATATACTATTTAAAGACTTAAAGATAAATGGTAGAAAGAATAAAGAAAAAAAGGAAGCAAGGAAGATAAGCACTTGAGAAAAAGAAAAGGTCACCCTAGCAGTTGATTTGAAGAGTTGCTACGATTGAACAAAGGCCAATGACATCATCAGGTAGTGAAGTGTGGGGCAGAAAAAGGAAGGCCGCTTACCCAAGACCATAATTACATTTGCTTTAAACACAGCCAAGAGCTCCATGGCCTGCGCTGAATCATTTTCAACCATTTCAGAGGTGTGTGTGCGTAAGAGAGGGAAAGAGAGAAAAAAGGGAGGGAGTTGGGGATTAATCAGCTCTGTTTGCTGTGGCATCCCCTTTATTACAACATTTTTTTTCACCGCAAACGTTTTTCCAAAAAACATAATGTACCCTTCTGCTTATGTTTACTGTGTGTGTGTGTGTGTGTGTGTGTGTGTGGTACATAAAATTCAAATAGTATATTTTTCCCACTTTTGGAACTTGTTTTTATGTAAAAAAAAAATTAAAGAAAATATGTTAACGTCTTTTTTATTTCCTCTTGCTCCCTCCCTTCTTGTCCCCATTCATCCCCTCTCCTTCATTGCGAGAGAATATAAAGGCTTTGCAATGCATGTAGAGAAGACATAGCGCTTTGCCAGCATGAATGGAATGCTATTAAGTAAGTTATGCACATAATGAATCTTGGAAATGCTTGGGAAAAAGCGAGCCACATTTACCTTTTTCTCCCATCAGCTAAAAAACATACAATGTTGAATAAAGCAAAACACCTTACTGTAGACTTCTATATTGTCATTTGTTAAAATCCATGTCTCTCTCACGCTCTTAGTTTTTGATCGAAATTGCAGAAATGATTAGACAGATAATGTGGGAAATTTGTATCAATACACACATGCGCCTAAACACAAGTTTAGCTAACTATCAAAAGAAAGGCATACCATAGTCTTGTATTATTTTCATTAGGCTAATTAGAATTAAGACTTCAACCAAAAACTTTTACTAAAATTAAAAAAGGCCCATATTTTTGGCCCACATTTGCCAAAATTTGTCCCCAAAATAGCTAATTAAACAGACAAACAAGAAAAAGCTTATGCCAGGAAGGTTCAGACCTTTTGACGTCAGAAACACCCAATCCATTCAGCACAGAGTGGGGTGGCTATTCTATGAGGGTGGCAAATTCTCCAGGACTACGATATCTGGCTTTGTGGCTTTCTGCTGACACGCTATTGCTTACAAACACACACACACATACACACAAATCACACACAGACACAGTGCAATGTTAAAACTGTGATAGTTCTGTGGCTTTTAGCTTCCCAGCTATGATGTACACAAACTGGCACTTGAGTTCTCACACATCCTTACAGATTAGCTCAAGTTCCAGCTGCATACCATAATAAATCTGCTTAACAGTGCTTTTTCTTTACCATCATTGCTGTATAGATTACTTTCTTTTCTTTTTGTCCACACCTCCTGACCTTATCTGTTTTCTCTTGTGAGGGATCTATTTTATAGATATTTTTCTATGCCAGACCCATGTAGCCATCAATGGCAGAGCCTTTGTGCTTCTGTTCTGAACACCTGTCTGCTCTGATCAGCCAGTTCTTTCAGCTGGGAACAAACAGCCTCAACATCCAGCTTCTATCTGACACTGACGCGAACAAGATGATATAGATCCACCACTGGCATCCTGGGACAGAGTGAGACCACAGTGCAAAACGCTCTCTTCAGGTTTGTGTTTGTTCAAAGATTCCAAAGTTAAACAAACAAACACAAAATACATGTACAGTTGATAATATCAAGACATACTTAGATTTGTCAGAAATTTACACTTACTAACAAAAACAGGATTTTCCTGACAATAAACCTCAATGTTATGTGAATCACACTATTATATGGTGGCTTGATTAAATGATGTGCTATGAGTCAGTTCACTTAGTTAGATGACAAATATACACAATTTCCTGGAAAATGCACTGTAATTATCTGCTTTGCTGTAAATATGAGGGCAAAACTGGAAAACAACTTTAACATCTGGCAAAACAATATTACTTAACAATAATATCTGATGACTGAGTGACCGCACAGCATTGTGTGTGTTTCCTTTGTTGCATTGTGTAAAGTTTTATTTTTCATAAAGTGAGTGGCCAAAAACATTTCTGGAATTCTGGGAATTTTCCCATCTGTGTTTTTCCTGTATGTCTAATAGACCTTGAGCAGCTTTGAAATCATCTACCAGCAAGGTTAATAAACTTAACCTGTGATATTACTCTATGCACATAGTTAGGGGGGAGAAAAAGAGTGAGAAAGATACTAAACAAGTAGCTCTACCAATGAAATACACCTCCCACACTCTGTCAGGCATAAGTCATCAATTCTTGCTTTTTCCACCCAAAATGGATTTTTTTCCCCCTCACAGACGTAAATATCAGTCAACGTTTACACAGTGATGAACACATTTTTTATCAGTTTTTCATGGAAAACAATTTGGCCTTGAATAAAGTGTGTTTGTATTTGAGGTACACATATGAAAGACTCCATTTAATGCTGTTCAGATGAAACTGACCTGCCTCTGTGTGATAAGAGGCTACATCAATATACGACCTCACACAAAAACAACATGCAGATAAACAATGGTATTCAGTCAGCCTCACAAATTTCTCCCTCCCCCTATTCATTATAGACCTCATAATTAATATTTTGGGGACAAATTGTCTATGAATCAGGTTTTAAAACAAGCATCTTAACATGCAGGAAACACTCTGTCCCACCACAGTCATGTTTCCTGTGCTGAATCTCACTGTAAAAATTAGGTCAGAACATAATCCAGTTTGGCTGAGAAATGCAGAAGGCCTCACCCAGACCAACTGCTGTTTGGAGATCTCCAGTCTTCCAGACACCAGTCGAGGGGTTTAACACTCCAAAAGTAGGCCAGTTTGCAATCTTAACAGCTATAAAAAGTGGGATTATCACCTTGCTTGTAAAGACAGCAGCCCATTTGGAAGAAGTGTAAAAAAATAAATGACAGGACAGATCTGCAGTCTATGCATGCACCAGAGCAGGTGGTTGGCACATTACTGCCCCTGTATGCTCAGAGGACACAGACACCCACACACACACAAACTGCATTTAACAGTACTGACAGCTCTTGATGACTGCGAAAGAATGAACACATACAATCACAGTGTAAGTCTAACTAAGAAAGATAAAATAAAGACAAAAGTAGCAAGGGACAATTTTCAGTACAGCCAAAAACAAATTGCACAACTGAAATATGGAAGCATCTTGTCATTTATTTATTTATTGATTTACTTTCTTGTTTCCCATACAGCTTAACATGAGAGATAATACAGCGTATCTGTTAATGCAGAGCTGCCTCTGGTATTAGACCCCCAGCAAGCAGGGAAGAAAGAGGGTATGTTTGCCCAGAAAACAGAATTCATGCGATAGTGGAATCAGCGTATAGATCCTTTCGCTGTGTGTCCGTAGAGAGGGCAAAAGGTCACAACACAGCAGGGGATTGTGGGAATGATTGTTCTCCAAGGAGCAGTGTGGCATATCTTTCATCGTTAAAGGACCAGTTTACCCTTATTAGTCACTACGTATATGCTACAGGGAGACGCAGCCTTTTGCATAGAGCTTTTTGAAAGGACATCAGATTTGTCATTTTGGCTAATAATTGGGCCAAATAGGGCAGAGGCATCAGAGGTCAAAGGGCCTGGCCCAGTTCAGTGAGTTGCCATAGATAAACATATACCAACATATACAGCACTACAGACAATAACAGAAACAGACATATCGTTTGTGTGAAACTAATACACTTATTTTAAAATGTGTGCCTGTGTTTGTCTATATAATGCCATATTTAAGATCGAGTAGACAGAAACCAGCTGGCCTTAAAGGGTTGACAATGTATGCTCTTACTGTATATGTGCGTGTAGGTACAAGAGACAGAGCATGTGTATACAAGGGCGTGCATGTGTTTTATTTTTCTCAGACAGAACATTGGGCAGGTACTGTGACCTTTGATTCATAAGGCAGATGCATCAGAACACACACACTCTCAATCAGCCTTGCATTTAAACTGCCAGCTGAGCAGACCCAGCTGCCGTGTGTGTGACAGAGAGAGAAAATGCACGTGGGGCATCCATGTGCACACATGTAAGTGTGTGCGGCAGTTCCAGACCGTAATCTTGCCCCTGAGCTCTTTTTATCATGGTTCCAGTTTAACCTTTGACCCCTTGAGGATGAGGGATCTGCAGGGAACATTATTGATGAATTCCATATTTGCCAGAATGGAGTAGTGTGTATGTGTGTGCCTATGTATATGTGTGTGTGTGTTTGTGTGTGAAAGAGAGTCCTTGGAGACCAATCAATCAAAGAAGACTGATTCAGCCAGGACAGGGCAGTCAAAGAGAACCAATACACCTCCTATATATATTACCTCAGACACATACACACACACACACACACGAATGGATGACTTCACCAGCACATCCATATACCGAAAACAATATTCTAAAGACTAATTAAAACAGGCAGTGGTTGAGGATGACAGACATCTTGTGAGAACATGTGACAAGTTTTCCCTTCTATTGGAAGAACTTAAAGTAACAAACTCTCACTCTTTCTTCTCTCAGAAACGCAGGTGATAATCTTCGTGTGAAAAATCGATGGCTTCAGATCACTTGTCAGAGCTCGACTTGTCGTGTGACTCTGTGGCAACGAGCGAGGCTTTATGTTGATGCCTGCAGGATCTCAGAGCGGACACCAGGGAATGACTGTGTATTTTTTCCCTTTTCTCTCCAAAGTCCCCAAATCTGAAGAGGAACCGAAGGGAGTGTGCATCTTCCTTAGGAGAGCCCGGCGATGACAGCCGGGCTCTGAAAAGGCGGGGTGTGTGCGTGTATGTGTGGGAAAGAAAAAGAGACTAATCTCATAGTAAGCCAGCCCTATTTATCACTGAGGTAATGATAAGAATCAGATTCTAAGGTGAACTCTGAGTTGGGTCAGGGCCCGGTGCAGGCAGTAATGCGATCCACAGAGAGAGGCAGAAGATAACCTCCATGCGACGGTGCAGCAACGTCAGATAACTAAAACAAACTGTTACTGCCTATGCTCAGAAACAAAGAGACGAAGAGTGCGCACACACAAACTCACCAGGGATGAAGAGTGATAGTGGGGGAGGTTGAGCAAAAGAGAAAAAGAAAGAGTTAAAAAGGCAAGATAAAATGAAAGAGTTATAGAGGGGAGATATAAGGCAGGTCTCACTAAAGGTAGAGCAGGATTCTCCTCTCTGGTGGGGGAGCTCGGCAGTCAGCGGTGTAAATAAAGGCGGGTGGCCCACTGAAACTTCAGCAGCTGAGTAAAGATATGATGTAATGAGAAGAATCCACCACAGTCTGTCTCTATAGCACATCCCTGTACATTCAGTTCAAAAGCTGAACTTCTTAAGGACATCTGACTGTGATCTGCAGATGTGTTTTACAACATAGATCGTGTGTATTTACAGTGAGCAAGTTTTATGCTCCCCTTTCCTTTGTCATTGTGTGTGTGTGTATGTGTATTTGGGGGGCAAACACATATTGATTATTTTAAAAAAGCTGACCACACCTCAAATCACAGCAGTGGTTTGCAGTGCTTGCATCTGAAACAGTTCAAATGCCATCAGCTGGGATTAATGAAGTGAGTGAAAGAGAAATGAAGACAGATGAGTAAACCAGAGAGATGGCCACCAGACTACTGGACATATCTTGGAAATTAACCTAGCTACTGGGATAAAAACAGCGTCGCTTTTTGGGGCAATTTACACTGCATACATTTCATACTGTCCGTCATACACTTTAAAACAAGAAAATTTAGACTGCATTCAAGTATATATTTTAACGGTTTGTGGGTTCCCTCAGAACCGAATGCATGATCTTGGCTACCAGCTGAGCTACAGGGACACATCGTCATGCTCCAAAACAAGTCGAGTTGTGGTGGTGATGTTGAACAAAAATCACAGAAATTTTTATTTGATAGTCTGAATCCAAATTCCTGCATGGATGGAATGAATTGTTATGGGTTGTAACCAAGGACTAAAATGATTTTTGAGTGAGCAACTAAAGGGTCACAGAGGTCACAATCTACGGGCCATTGAGTAAAACACCTAAATTACTCAACCAGCCTAACAACAACCCTACTGTAAGGTCCTTTAAATTAATAGAATACACCACTTTGCTGAGTTTTTTATTACATTTAATTTAAAATCATAAGATACAAATGTTGATGTGAGGGTTCTAATCAAAATAAAAAAAGTGTTCATACATTACATATGAAAATCGTTTTTTCATGTGTGAATTATGTGGAATCAAACTGTTTGTACACGTATGTATTAGTGAACTTTAATACCGATTGCCTGATTACATTGAGTGTAGTCAATCTTACGCTCAGTTCAAAGTGCAATAAACAATTTTAAAACAAATTTCAAAGTGCAAACAAAAAGGAAAATATCCGTATTAATAATTACCAAGTGAGCCCACGCATGACCTTGATACACAAATAATAGAGCTGCTGTCAATGACTTTACCAGACCACACTCCCCATTTATTATGAACTGTCCAAAAAATCAATAAATAAACTGAAAAATAAACAAAAATCAATTAATGGAATGGAACAATGTGGTTGCTTTAATATTCTGTTCTTAATATAATGCTTTAATTCCAAAACCGCAAAAAGCTGATATGCATATATGGACAAATCTTGGGGAAGTTGTTTAAATGTTATTTCCTGCTTTTAACAATGCCCGTAAAACATATTTCTTAATAAGAGCTTTCAGACTGACTACACACACACCCTCTCGCACACAACATATTTGTGTCATGATGTGAAAATGTGCAAGCACTTAGCGCAAAGGAAGTGTAACTTAGAGGTTGTGTGTGCTGTGATTCATTAGGTCAGAAATGGCACCGTTCATCTGTGTTCATTGCCCATGTCATCAGAATGACAAATGTTTGGTAAATGTGTTAAGTGCACTCAATATACACAACATGCCCAGATCTGCTGTGCAAATATCTGTCACATCACTGGAACAAAATAAATGTACTCTGAGTAAAGTATACATGGCATACGGTGCATCTCTAAGCTTTAGAAAGCACTTTATCATAGACTCATAGATTACTGACTGTTTAATTAAACCCTTGTTCGAAGTAACATGACACACAACCAATGTGATAACTTTATATAAGGATGGGTTTTATTCATTAAATGTAACTACTTAATTCAATGTTTAATACTTTTCATTTCTGACACACACAGCCTCCACGTGCAGCTGAATACACGCTAGCTCCTGTTACCAACATCCCTGCGTACTGAACACCTGCTGTTCCACACTACATTGTGCCACCTAAAGCCCAACAGCCAGAAAGTCTTTGTATGTTTGTAACATTTCTGCTCCTCATACACTCTTACTTGAAACGAGTGTTTTTGGTCTTTGTTTAGGCAACAGAAACAATGTAGACAACCCACACGGTTGCCCCACAACTTTCAGCATTCCATGCCCTTCTCATATGTGGAGAAAATTTAATTACATCTTACACGGCAAACACATGAATACATTAACAGGAAAATGAGAGAGACAGAGAAAGAGAGAAAGGGATGGAGAGTGGGAGGGAGGGGAGTCACAAAGCTTATCACTGTGTTGAATTTTGATTAGCTAGCCGGAGTTATTAATCTTTTTGTCAAAAGCTTTTTTTTGTATGTGGTGAAGAAAGAGTCTCACTCCTTACCCCCTTTTCTTAAACTTTCTCCCTTCTTTCTCTTTCTCCCTCGCTCTCTCTCTCTATAAGTCTCCTCCTCCTCCTTGCAGCTGTATTTTGAATCAGCCAGGATCCATAGAGAAATGGGCATTTCTTTCAGGGCAGTACATTCTTCCCCCACCTCCTCTCATGGATCAGTGGTTAGCTTAGAGATACAGCCTGCACAAAAGCAGCAGCTGACATGTGGGTCTTAATGGCAATAATGGCCATTTTTAGGCCCAATCAATCACATTTAGTGGACATCTCCATTTTTTGTCCCTGAAAAGGTATAAATAATAATAATAACGATAAAAAAGAGAAAAGCAGAGAGAAGAAATGGTGTGGGAGAGAAAGGCGCCTCAGTAAATATTTTAACTGCTTATTAAGATTTGGAGGGCATCACAATAGAAGCATCTGGGCAGTGCGGAGAACTCTGAAAAGGAGGCATCCAGATGGTTCTATAGACGAGGCCAGAGAAAAACAATTCTTAAATGGGGAAAAAAGTACAGCCTATTTATCTATTCATTCATTAAACTACGTATTGCATGTTGATGTCGTTTGTATGTGTGCATGTGTTCGGTTTGGTATCAGAAAAGACCTGTGTGTGTGAATATCAGTGAGGTGGTCGTGTACAGTTGATGCGTTTGGGTGTGTGTGTGTGATGGCATACGTTGATTTGAAGCCCAAATGCTGGCTCTTCTCTGTAGCTCTGACAGAGGACAGGATTCTCTGGACAGCCCATAAAGTGTGCAATGAATACCTCAGTTTGTTTATCTTTGTCGGGCTCAGATATTTCAATGTCTCTTCTGCCTTCTCTTTACGAGCCACTAGGACTCGCCATGTGGTTCCTACACACGCAATACTAAAGAGTGGGGGGCAGACCGAGGGTGCTAATGCGGGAAGGTTGCCTTTGCGCCACAATGGGCCTTATTTATCTGCGCTCAAGACTTTCCTGCCCCTCTCCACTAATTAAACAAATGAATTTCAAATGGCAACATGAAAAGTAGGCACGCAAGGTAACAGGCTACAGAATACAAGCACCCAAAGAGCCACTTCTTCCTCTCTCTCTCACTTGGTGAGGCATATGTAGCAAGAGCAGAGGTGAGCATAGCGGTTCACAATATAATATGGAAAATTTTACAGCTTTCATCCTCCTCTAATCCCTCACTCTCTTTTATCTGGTTTGCTTTTTATTGGGCACTGTGCTCCTGGGAACTTCAGCCTAATAAAAAACAATCCTAAGGAATTTTCCATTGGATTTTTGCAGTTAGAGAAATAGCATGTAAGCACACTCCCTATCTGTGGTCCTACAGTACCTCAGAGCAGTAAATGATAAATATACTTCAAGAAAATTGCTTGGTGGACATTTACGTATGCAGGTAATTAGGTGATGCATCAGCGAGACCATTCTCTCAAATTAGAAGGAAAGAAAAACATCAAGGCTTGTGCACGTTTAATCTTATCGCTGGAAGAGACTTTACATAACTATCATGTGACAAGACTACAGCCAAGCATTGTGGAGTTCCCTGAATTTCCTCAAGCTGCTCCCAGACAAGCTGAAAGCTCTCCACCTAGTTTCAAAGATAGATTTACAATGACCTCCGTCTCCTGCCAACATCAGACAGACACTGCGTAAAAACTCTGGTTGCTAAACGGCTGAGACCACTCGCTCAAATGTCTCCTTGAACGGTTACATGAATTCCATCAGACTGGCATGAAAATTCATCCATTCATCCTGTCCCTAGCATCAGAACTATTTATACCTGTGAATGTAGCTTCGTAGAATACGCTTGTTGTAAGTCACTTTGGATAAAAGCATCTGCAAAATGAAAAAAAATGTAAATGGTCAATGCTAAAAATAGCTAGGTGTTTGTTTAGGCAATTGATTTCATTTCCAATTTGTTCAGATTTAATATTTTGAGGGCAACCTCGGTTCTTTGTCATTTTAATACATCACTCTTTATATTACAAGAGTTCTGTTCATTTTCAAAAGCAAACTCATAAAAACATCATAGGAGCTGGCATGTAAAAGGGAGCCAGGTGGAAATTTACATACTAATCCAATGTTAAAAATCACTCTGCATTAAAAACTTTTATTGGCTAAAATAAAACAGAGATGCTTGACAACAGAATCAAGGTAGTGTGGGGGCAACTCTGAGCTTAGTGAACTACATCAAACATGCAATGCAGAAATAAACTGTACCACAGCAGAACCAAATACAGCACCTTTAAACTTTTGTGCTGAAATACATCAATACAAAATACTGTTTTACTTAAACATTATTAAATATTTAGGATTAAATATTGTATTCTATATTCAACTTTTTAAAATCTTATCAAAAACCAAGTATTACAATTATTTTATTATACAATTTACATGACAATTCAGCAGCATTCTAGCATTAAAAAATTCTTAAAATGTAATATTTTATTATGCTTTTTTATTAATATTATTTTATACTGTTGGCTCTATATTTTATACCAAGTCGCAAAGTCCTTGCACTCTTTATAAGCCTCTTCCTCTCCATAAGCGCAGAGTCTTGGGCATCTTGCGGACTGTTCTCTGAGCTTTTGTGTGTAAATAATCCAATTATCACAGAGGCCTCTGCTCCTCAGCATCTTGTCAGGTTGGCCCATTCATCATATGATCTGACAGGGTGGCACAGTCCTGGTCTATGCATAATTGACTCACATAAACAGACTAAAACCAGCTGTACTCTCACATGCACAGCAGACATACAGATAGAAGTGGTTAGAAGAACATGTTCAACTGTTACACAGGTAAATTAAACACTGGTTAATATAAAACTTTAATATCTTTATGTACTCACACTAAAGTGAATTAGGTTGTGGGGTTAATACCCTGATAGCTACTTAATGCGCTAATAGAATTAATTAGCGTAACATGTTAACTCTTATAGAGCTAGTTAGCATAACGTTAGTATGCTAACAAGCACGAAACTGGTTGACATATGTTAGATTAAGAACTAATGAACTAATCATACAACTATAGGTTGCACTTGTTGTGCCCTAAAAGAACCAGTTATATCATTCAAATGAATTTAAATGGTTAGCAAATCACCACAATTTACTTTAAGAACTGATTAGCATTGCTAATAAGAACTGGTATCAGAGGTCAGTAGAGACTGAATCAACAAACTGCATATAAAACAAATGAATCACTAATTAATCCATGCTACCACCATTTTACAGTCCATTTTGTGATACATTTCATACATTAAAAAACAAATTTAAGAAGTATTGTTTCTATTTAGAAATTTGGTGTGCGAACAGTAATGTGTGTTCATTTGGAAACAAGCTTATTTGCACCACTCAGTTGGATATCAATTAAAGCTAAATCTACAAAGCTAATGCATGTTGTCTAAAAGAATAAGACAATCACCACAGTAAGCTCGTGCAGTTGTACACGGCGCAGTTTCGAATCATAACCTCTCAGGGTGCTTTTGAAATCGGCGGGGTTGCTTTTGTAGTTTAAGTGTAGACATAATGTGTAACAACATCTAAGCACCACAAGAAAAAAAAATACCACAGCAACAAGTGTACAACAGTATGAGAGATTGTTTTTACACACAAGCTAATATTTTACATGGAATGGTATGATGTTTTTACTTTTGACCCTTTTCTCTTCCACAGTTTAGGTCAGCACCAGCTATCACTTTATCATACCTACTTTAAGGAAATGTGATTCAGTCCTAAAGTGGATTGACCATGACTTGTTAAGGCTCAGGTTTTACACCCAATTCCTCTCAGATAGCTGGTTTCAGTAACGCACACCTTTAATTTTAGCCCAAGTCTAAACCTTGACCCTTGAAAGATGAAACCTAAATTGTAACAGAAACCAATATGTAAAAGCCTCTTCAACTGCAACCTCCAGGGCTGGTTGATTCCCTAAAGTTCAGCAGGGTCATATGTAGGTTTGGTAAGGTTAGAGGTGGAGTTCTTGACACTCACTAGAGGGCCACATTTCAGAGGAGAGCCGGTGAATCAATGAGTGGCTCAATAAGGCAAAGACCTTTCAGATCTGTACCAGAGAAATTAATACAATTTAGGAATGTTATCAGCTAAGTTACAATGAATCTATCATGGGTTGACTGACCTTCATTGGGTAAAAACAGCATTAGCCAAACTGTTTGTATAGCCAAACTACATAGTATAGTAAAACCAAAAAAATAAAGTTTTTTTTAAAGTTTAAATAACCCATTGAATTCACCATCATCCTGTTTTCAGTCTCAATGTCTCTATTAATAAACACAAAAACCTATATACTGTATATACATATTTATCCATGTACTACCACTTTATGGTTCTATTGTTCTATTTCGTCCTGTTACTACTATACAGTTCTGGATCGGATGAGAGGTGTCCCAAGAGAGTTGATATAGAACCAGAACAGATTTGGGGCTCTTTACAGTTTTGTATCACTCTGCCACAGTAAACAATGACATGACATTACTACAAAAACATTTTTAAACTTTTAAAAGTAGTAGTAAATGTTAGTATCTGCCCCATTTACACTCCTAGCTAAACTAGCCACTGCCAAATTATAATCTATACTTTATGCCTATGCTAAACCATGACATCCTAAATAGTTATATCTGTAATACACCATTTTATATAATACATAAAATATAACAAGAAAGGGCATTAAACTTATAATTATGTCAGTATTACACAGACAAAATTACAATTGTGTTCATCAACCACAACCACAGCTCAGCTCTCACTGTCTTCTGCTGGCAGAGCTCATAAGGAGCTGCTCTTATCACAAGTGGGCTTGAAGTGAATGACGCCTGAACAGACACATCCTCACATGAGTGAGAAATAAGGCTCCCAGATGCCAGTCCACGTCTGTGCCACTAAAACAGAGCCTAAAAACAGAGCCCAGGTGAGCTTTTACACCCCATCCGCACAGAGACGCGCACAGCCTCTAAAACAGCTGCGCTCGCCTGTGCCCATCATAACGTCTGTTTGATTAACACACTTTGTAACTGCAGGAGCAATACAACCATGCTGACAAACACTGAATGAAGGTGATCAAGTTTGATGTTCAATGTCAAGATAAAGTTATGTATATATTAGATATTTTTAGCTCTGCCTGCCCATAATGTTGTAGAGGTGCTGGGAAGCAGACAAGGTCTGGTTTAATAACAAAAAGGCTTTACAATGAAAGACACCAGAGGTAATGTAAACTCAGAGGAGGTGCCACCAGGCCTGTGGAGTTTCTCTCTGTCTTTATCTTTATCCTTCTGTTTGTGTCTGTCTTTTTCCCTCCCTTCATTGTATGATAAATCTACCCAATGTGCACATTTAAAAGTAAGACAGGCACAGTATACATTTGTTGTTATGGCATGGCATTACGTGGTTCAAGAACCAATAAAGGGCACTTTTTTACAATGGCCCCACTCTGACAAAGACCTCTGGTGTGTGGGGAACAGGGTGGGCTGGGCCTCCTCGCCCCTCTGGAGCTGTGGTTATTAATGCATCAGCACTGTGGCAGACCCTGCCACCATGTCCTACTCTGTGCCAAAGACATATTTCACCCCCAATCGGCCCCTTTCAACAAATACGCTGTTTTGAAAATGATTTCCAGGGTGCTGTCGGTTCCCATGGCAATGACATTAAATGAAAAGAGCAGGAGAGAAAAAAAATTATAGTGGGTGATAAACAGCGTTGGTTTAGGATGACACAACGAACTTCCAACGGTCTTGTTTAAACGGCTGGCAGTGAGGAACAACCTCTTTCTTTCACTTTCCTGCTATTAACAAAAGAGCAAATTAGAATGTATCTCTACTTTTATATCAGAGAGTGTCACATCATACAGTTGCGGCTGTTGGCAGAATGTTGGCTCGTATTTATAGTTTGTCATTTTTGCACGGTTGTCATGCACCTGTGACCATGTAGATCACACCTTTAAAAGTACCATCTGAAGTCTGACACATTATTAAAAAGGGAAGATGAGAGAACAAACTCAAGATAAAGGGTGAAAGAGGATGAAGTCTTTGATATTTCCACAATCCTCCTATGGATCATTAACTGCCCATCACAGTCAGGCTCTCTCTCATTTGTTTGCATGTACATGTGTGTGTGCGCGAGTAAGGGTAAGGTGTCAAGTATCAGAGATTTTCCTCTGTGTGTCTGTTCTGGTTTAGACTTGCGTGTTCCCCAGAGCAATTAGTTATGGCATATTAATCCGTCTGTAGTATTTCAGTAACAAGTGCTGCATGTCAAAGCTGCAGCAATGTTTTTTTTCATTCCCTTTTTCAATGAGTCTCTAAGACAACGAGCCAAAGTGGCCGAGGGGGGTGGTGCAATAATTTGTTCTGCATTCTCTTAACGTCTCTCACTGTGTTATGACTTGTGTTGAGAGAAAGAGTGTGAGAGAAAGGGAGAGAAAGAGGGAGAGACAGAAAGAGAGAGACGTATTTGTCAATCTTTGGACTAACTCCAAACTACAGGACCCCTCTGTAGAGCCTGTCAGCAATGTGATGCATTTTATATAATTACCATTTTTATTGGATTTTTATTTTCCATTTACAAAGGGCCCATCTGCTGGAAGCCTTGCAGTAGCAGAATGGGCAAGACAATACACACACTACATCAAAGAGTTTCAGGAACTCATGCTCTCTCACACACACACATTCACTTACACATGTACACTTAACATCATTCATTCATTCTACTTTTTTCCTGATTGTACTGTTGCTTTCTCTTCAGCCCTCTCATGTACTGCTAACTCTTGCTCGACTCTCTTTTTCTCTCTTTTGAATGATAAACACGCTGTGTTTTCTTGTCTAGTACCTGCCACAGACTGTAGTCGTAATTTGTGTATATAACCGCCTGACTGATCTACATGTTTTGATCTGTACATTCTCTTTCTAGTTGTGCACATGTTGAAAGAAGTCAGCTGACTCTACTGTGAAATGGCTTTGATTGTGTATTTCACTTCTTTCAATCAACCTTTTAAAACACTATGTGCTAAGTGCACAAACACACACACACAAGTGTTATTTGTGCTTTGATAATGCCACTTCCTGAAACAACAGTGGTCAGTTCAGGCCTCACTTACCTGCCCCTTCCGACGGCCCTCTGCACCTACCCCCCCACTGGGCGGGTGTTTCTGATGGTTATTGAGCGAATCATTTAGAGGAGGCCTCCTCGCAGCGGGAAGCAGCTGAACAAAGTTAGCATGAGCCAGTTCTCTCTGTGCTGTTCTCACTCCTCACTAATTACTTCTGACTGGGTTTGTTTAAATCCTCAGAGAGACAGAGAGAGAGGAGAGAGAAAGCTGTTGGGAGTTAGAGGAGTAGAAGTACTCGAGTGTGTCACCTCAACCAGACAGACAGGCAGGGTGGCATAGTAAAAAAAAAAAAAAAAGTGGTCAGATTTTTTTTTGAAAGAGAGACTTTTGCCTTCATTGAGTCTGCTGGGGGGGAAACAAACCCCACACACCTTCTGGTGGTCTCAGTTGATTACCCCACCTACACACACATGCAGAGTAACCATTGCTTTGTGGCTCAAAGACACAGTTGTGGTTCCTGCACTACTTTTATCTTTCTGGTCAAGCTTTCAAACAATGATTTAATACAGGGTTTCCCAACAGGGTGCTTACAAACGCCTAGGGGCTTGTAATGGAACTGCAGGGGATTCATGAGATGCCAAATGCTGAAGTCATTTGACTTTATTAATTGCTTTTTTAAACTGAATTTAAATATAAAAAAAAATCAATAATAATTGCCTATAAAACGTGCCAAGCTCTTAGAAATGATTGTATTTATGTTGGTGTTATACATAAAAAAATACAATTTGCATATTTACATTCAGGAATAGTGTTTTAATGAGCCATTATTTACTGTTAAGTATAATATACAATATATACAATTTCAAGATCTTTTAAGAACCTAGACTTGGTAAGATATATAAATAAATTAAAAAATTAATTCTGAAATTGAAAACCTTACATTAAGTTATTTTTGTAAGGACTGAGTTGAATGGATCATTCCAGTGGGGTTTAAAAGCTATCTTGGTAGACAGTTCTTTTAAAAAGGTTAAATGCATCTATACTTTTAAATTGTAAAATGTTTTCATAAATTTACTTAAAAGGCAGATATTGTAGATACACCAAACCTGTAAACTCTACAATAAAGTAAGATTAAATATTGTCATCACTCTCTCTGTTATTGTATGTCTAACCAACCGACTTGAACTACTCTTTGTCTGTTATATATCCCACATGGGGGAAGTACTATTAGAAAGGAAACAAACAAATCAGATTCCTGTGGGGCCACTTGACTTTCTTGTCTGTACTCCCCTCTTAACCTTCTTCTGTTTAAACACAAACACTACACAGCGCAGCTCAAGCAAGATCTGCACATTGTTTCATCTCATCCACTTGTGTTGTTCTCCTGAACATACTTTGCCTTGTATCAGGCTAAAAAAGGGGCTCCTAGTAAATTTGATTACTCTCATGTCAAAAAGACTATGGAGGAAAAGAGTAACTATGAAGAGGGGTTTAGACCTAAAGCTTGTTCTTCTTCTTTCTCTCTCTCTCTTTCTCTCTCTGCCAATCTGGTTCCAGTTAGACACTCATTACGAAGATCTTACAGCTGGAGTGAATAGCTTCCTGTCCAGAGTGCTTAACTCCTGCAGTAGGAAATGTCCCAGGCCGTAAAGGGTGAAGCTAACTTCCTGAACATTTTTAAAAGTTAGCACAAAAGCCACATGGCACAATGTGACCCGCAGCGTCACCCAATCAAATCAGGTCCTGTCTAACCCTGGCCAATCAAACAAGACCCTCAGTGACCCTCATGTAACACCGGCCATTCAAACAGGTGGTTTTCATTTGGAACTGTGAGATGTTCTGTTGCAGAAGGAGATTATTTTTTTTATAATTTATTGATTGTTTTAATAGTGTTTAAAATGCAGAATTTTTTTTTTTAAATGCCATTATCATTTCTAATAACAATGATAAACCTGTATAACAGATATGCTGAACAAAGACTTATTAAAACTACACAGATAAAATTATTAAATTATTCATTACAGGCATGAACATTTTAGGTTGTATTTGCTAACTTAGGAGTGAGAATGAGTTGAAATAAAAAACACAAAGAACTGATTTAAAAGGGAAAAAGGATCAATAGTCCGATACTTGTGAACATTTTCTCATTATGAACATGTAGGCAAGAGCCACATCAGGACTATAAAAAATGTTTACTGTAAAAGAATTATTAAAATGAATAAACTTGGAAACAACAATACTGAATTCTCTCTATTGCTGCCTGCACTGGTCAGCAACCTGATCGGTAAACACACATACACATCTCCTGCATCACTCACAGCTGACAGCCCCTTCAATATACAGATATACAGTGCATTAGATTCTAGTATTTACAACCTTTAGGTCAAAAATACTGATCTGAGGTCATGCAAACTGACTATACCAAAGCTTCAGATGCACACAGTCATCAGAAATGATGAAAACAGAGACTTATTTGTATTCACCTAAAGAAACGTATCCAACATCCCAGTAATACGCAAATGGGATAGAAATACACACAAATGATTGACAAGACTGAAAAAAACTGTACACCTTTTCCACCACCCACAGCAGCCACCCACAGTGGCTATTCTGACAACTATCTAGTCATTCGAAAATGACAACTTGTATCTCTTTAATTCACGCTTGCTTTCTCCTAACAATGCAGGTCATTCATTCATTATAGTTATAGAAATGCATTGAGAAGAGAGAGCCAGCTATAGCCATCCATCAGTGCCTGTAGAGTAAACACACTCTCGGTTCTGCGCTGGAGATTAGCTCTAATGAAACCAAAACAAAGCCGGACATGTTAAATTTATTAGCGTGTTTAGCACAAGCACTCTGGAGAGTCACGGACAGCCACCGTGCTATGCTCAGAGTGCGGACCCGCCGCTATTTCCTGAAACCCTTACTAATCTGCACACGGGATATTTGCGAAGAAGCTGAACAAACACTGATTTGCTGCTATCGTTCTGGTTCCCAGCCTTCCAAGGGGAGAGCGTGGCTGTGTCTGTGCTGCATCAGAGGACTCACTCCTGGGAACAGGGCTAGTCTTTGCTGCTGTTTGGTGGACACTTCCATTCAGAGCAGTGAATCCCCCCTGAGGGAGTGACTTCAAAAAGCACACAGAAGTGTGTATGTTAGGGTGTCATGGTAACCAGGGAATGTTTGGACTGTTTTTATGACTCTGTACATAATCTTAGATGAGGAATTAAGGCGTAAACACGACCCTATGACAGCTTTCTGTCTCTCCAGAAATGTACCACTGACCACTTTGTTTCTGAACAAAATCACACTGCTTTCCAAGAAATAAAATGGACAAATTAAACATTGTTATATTACAATTTCAGTATGTCTTATATTATGAATAATTATGTACATTACAAAGTATTATCAAGATAGCATTATGGTTAGTAGTTTGGTTAGTTATGGTTAGTTTATTTATTCAAAGCTAATTAGTGGCTTCAAATTAGGAAAATATTAAAAAGATGTATCTATCACATTTTCTTTTTTTACAGTCCAGCACTTTAGTCAATTAGAGTATGTTGAGTGTACAGAAACAGTCTTGACCTGGTCAGCCTGGCCTAATGACAGCACTCTAATGTGTTCCACATGCAGCTCAGCCCAGAGGACATGGGCTTGGAGTGGCCATTCTTCTAATTCAGAGCCAATCTACAGATAATGACATTCACATCAATAGCAAGCAGTCGATTTGCTGATAACTCCCCTTTTCCATTTGTGTTTGTGTGTGTATGCAAGACTGTGTCCGGTTCTTATTTCCTATTCTGTGTGTGCTTGTATTCTATCTATGGGTATATGTGGTGTGCGTGTACATCTGTATTGTCTTATCAGACTCTCAGGGATTATGAGTTTTGACACTGAGGTGGTGTCCTTGGTCGTGGGTGTGTTTATGATTTTCATCTCACCAGAAAGGTCCAGACAATCAATATTGTTAATTAATGCATGAGGCAGAGAGACAGAAACAGGCTGTGAAAATGTGCTAAAAGATTAGCCAGTTTACTGCTGCCACTGGTTTATCTTGGTCAAATAGAAGAAACAGCTAACACAACCTCTTGACACAGAAAGCACACACTGATAATGTTCAGAACTTCTGAATGTGTGTAATCTTTCACTCATTCATAGTTGCGTGTCAGCTGAGAAAAATATGACATTTTACCTTTGTAGAAAGATTTTTTAGCTTGTCTATACATCTTAGCAACCTGGCCAGGGAACTCAATTCACTGAGAGTCAGCTTAAAACACTAATGCTTGCAAGAGATGCGTCATGTTGTCAGGGATGTAAAGTAATGAATTATGAAAACACGCCTCTCCAGGATTTGTACATTATAAATATTTCTTACCGACAAAAGTGCATTTTGACAAACATAGAAACACTCATGCCATTAACAGTATGAAAGATTGTAATATGCACGCTTACATTAGACAAACTTTATAAATGAGTTCCAAACTAAAAAGAAAAACAATCAGCGGATTCTATATTATCTTCCATCTTGCTGATAAACAGTTTAAATGGAGCAAATGTTGCCATGTCTTAAACCAGTCCAGACATAGTTACCTAAAGTCTAAAAGGATGAGAAAATATTAGGGTGAGCGATAAAGGACCATGCCTTATTTAATGCCAAAGAGACTAGAAGACAAAAATAACTGATGATATTGAGACAATGACATACTTTATTTTACAGTGAATGTGGATGGGAGTGGCTGGGATGTGCAGAGAGGATCAGCTAGGCTGTAATGTCTCTAATCTCTGTTCAGCCATCACAGCCACTTGTGTTGGGACCATATGCTGCTTGAAAAACATAGGCCCTCCTGTGCTATTTTGAGCAGGAAGAGAGAGAGAGGTTGAGAGGGTGAGACAGAAACATTTTGCTAGCCTTTCCAATCGGATAACTCATCTTCAAACGCAAAGATGATGAGATCTTAAAAAGCCCTTGATGTTCTCAGCACAACATAATTACATAAAACAGACATACGCCTTTCTCATTCCCACTCAAATGCAGGATTATCTCTTTGATTAATCACACTTTAATCTGACGACTGAAATTATCGTTCTTCTATCAGCGAGAAACAGGTTTATTTCAGATGGAGAAATCCCTGATTATTTATGCCTGTCCCCCAACACCCTCCCTCTCGTTCTCTATTTGCTATTCTTCATTGCACAGCCAGGATGATTGCGACTCAATTATCTTCGTGTGAGGCGATTATCTTCAGAGTTAATTTAATCTTCATTGCTCCCCAGTCATATTTCAATTAAACATGCCATCATAGTGTTAACACATACTTAAACATGTTATTCCTGTGATTCAATTTCCACTGAAAGGTACAACGAGGCTAACAGATGTCATAATTATGCAATTATTAAACATATTTCACAGTGAGAGAGGCACCGGGGGGAGGCAGGACCGCTGAGCAGAGAAGCATTCATCTAATGACAATATGCCTGAGTGTTGATCTAAGACTGCAGCAAACCGCCTCTGCTTAATTGTCACACAAATATATTAGACTGTAGTATAAGGAGTTTCATGGTTTAGAACATGATGGCTTCACCTTATACACACCCAGGCCAATTTAAACATGTCAGACAGGTCAAGGAAACACATCCTATAAAACTACAGCATGGCTGCTAATTACAGCTTGACTGATCCATACCAAAGACCAAAATCCTGTTAGCCCCAAAAATGAAAATCTCTGGGATCTACAGAATGAGCCTGGAATCTAAAAAACAGCAAAGCTTTGCGAACTCCCATTTCATTTAACTTAATCACATTATGACACAGACTCGACCTGCTCTGAGATCAGCCAGTGAACGTTGGGCCGCACTGTCATTCAAACCTTAGCATCACCTTCACACGAACCTTCCCTTTAAAGCTTTGTGATGTCCCCCCCAAGGTTATCAGATGTACTATGAACCTTTTCTCTGAGTTTGGGCTTAGTTGGTCCAAGTTACGCATATTGCTTTGGTTTCCTTTCTAAAGTATTACCAATATTGTTATACTGGTGCCAAACATACATACACACTCACAAACACACAGCGGAAACACCTTTAATAACCACTGATAGGAAACGAGGAGGCCTGGCATCAAATGCATGGCACACACACAAACCAGCCAGCCATACTGAGTCGGGAAATGCTGCCAGCCATGAGCCATGGCACATTAAAAATGTTTAATAAAAAGCATGCGCCACATGTCTGCACACAGCGCCATTAACATTGCACTGAATGCACAACAACCTGCACCATAAAAAAGGAAGCAATTTCAACACTGCAAACTACAACAAAAACACAGTGCAATGAACGCTGCATTATACACTGTAAAACACGCAACTGTTACATTATAGATGTGCTTCTACTTAATCTACCCCTTTAAAATGACTTCTAACAGTAGTTCTTCTAATACAGTAGGTCTGACCTAAAATAAACCAGTTAATTTAGATGTTATTACATTAACAAAACAGCTTTTTACTATGTATACATTATGCAGTATTGCACTATACCAAACACACTAAACACACTAAACATTGCATTATACTTTTAAAAAAACAAAACCATAACCACCTAAGTGTATAACATTATGAGGCTGTATGAATATCAAAAGAGAAGAAAAAACAAAGCGTGTGTTTAACCTCGTGTATGTAATAAATAGATGTTAAATAAGCCTGTGAGGCGCTACAGAGGAGAGGAAGAGGAGAAAGAAATCCTCCAAGGTCCATTACAAACCCCATAAACTCATTATGCAATGAAGGTCCTATCGCAGGTTAACCTGATTAAAGCTGGAGATTCATTCGCCGATATAATTCTTCATACAGGCAGATAAGACCTGCAAACGGAACTGCTGGATATCAAAGGCAGCCATATTTTGAGGCGTGACTCCAGCACTCGCTCTCTCTCTCTGTTAATACACACACATACAGAGTTCACTAATAGCATGTCTGGTAAAGATCTGAATGTGTTTAATCAATGCCTTAGGAATATCCTAGTGACTAATTTTCAGAATAATCTGTAGTATGAATGTGTGCAATTTCTTATATGTGTTCCAGACGGGTCTCAGGGCTTGTGTACAGTTTGTCCTGAGAGTTGGGTCAGGGGATATGTGTGTGTGTGTGTGTCTGAGAATGTCTATAATATGTCTATATAACGTTCTACAGGAAAGGATTTTCTTTGTGTCGACTATCCATCTATCAATAATACAAATGTACAGTAAATCAGTATATGTAAAAATGTCCAGTTTCCAATATATGAAGTGATGTAACTATGTAAAATAACCTATTAGTTTAAAGACATCAAAAACAAGATGACAGGTTGCATCATTTTAAGCAGCACAAATCAGTCATCAAAAATAACGTACAGCAAAAGTCTAATTGCTGCTGGATCACTCCTTCTATCACAGGTAATTATAAATATTGAAAACAATCTTCCACACTGTTCTTTTTCAGTACATCTTAAATCATGCATAATTATGTACATTACAAAGAATAATCAAGATGGCATTATGGTTAGTAAACATCAAACAGATTGCAGTGTTTAACCTGTTTAGCTGCATCTTTCATTGCATTTGGTATTTTGTGGTTAACTCTTAACATATGCAGAATAGCTGGGAGGCAGGCATCACACAAGACTCTGGAAATTCCTAGGAAATGGCGAAAAGACAAGGAAATGTGTAAAGAACTCTGCCAATTTTCACTTCAAATGTTGTCAGGGAAGCTAGAGAAAGAGAGAGAGAAAGAGAGAGAGAGAGAGAGAGAGAGAGAGAATTGTAGTAGTGTGTGGAAGAAAAGTTACACATTTAATGAACAACACTTCCTAGAGGTATCTTTCTTCATCTTGAACCTTTTTTTGGAACATGTTGTTAAACATTCATTTACATAAAAGATCAGTGCCAGCCATTGGCAAACGTCCAATCCGAATATCTAATGAGGCTACAGGAAATGCAATGCCAAATTGAATAAAAATCATTTATTCCAGGCCAGCGTCTCAGGACTTAACCTTTTAATCTATTTTGTCTTGATCTACACTGTAAAATATGCTGTTTTTAACCTTTACCTTTTTAAAAATCTTAATTCAACAACATTAGTAACTATTTTAGGTTTGTTTAACACAGTTGAAGCAAAGAATGTGTGAGATGTGAGGATGAGTTGTGTGTGTGTGTGTATACGTGGGTACAGTATACATGGGGCTTACAGAGAAGGTGTGTGCAGCATGTGTGCTACACGAGGGTAATTGAACATGTTGCATGAGGATGATGTGACCTGCATGTTTGTGGGATGTTGTGATGGTAAATTAAGTGTTACTTGAGAGTGTGTGAGTACAGTTGTCTGCATAAAAATAAAACCACATATGCTATACACACCTGGATGTGCACATATTATTTATCATTGGAGACACATGGTAAGGGTAAGGTATATGTCACTCTCTTTCTCTCTCACTCTCACTCTAGTGATGAAGTATTTAGCTGTGGTATGGTCTCCCTCTCTTCTTCACATCCGTTTTTTTTTTGGAGCGATACCACATGTACAAAGAGAAGCATTCGTTTACACTGGCACGCAATCCTCACACACATCCAGACAAAACAAAGTACTACAGAGTATTAATTTAGCAAACAGGACAATTAGCGTACCACAAGAATTAACACTGTATTTCCATATTCGTACCCTATACTAAACTGTAACTGCATTAATATATTCCACACAACACTTTTTTTAATGAAATAACACCAGCCAGTGAGGTTCATGCATGGCTGTAAGAAAGGCAGCTTTATGGTTTATGTTTTATTATGGTTTGCCATCTGTACAGAGGTATGTTAATAGCTCACTGTAGTATTTACATGTATGCAAAAACATATCCATCTGTTATCACACACAGTTGCTCCTGAGAATCAGTCTCACCTCACATTGCCACACATGCACATTCACTGGCACACACACACAGATGCACAAGTACACTTGAGCACATAAGGTGACAAAGAAACAGGCTGTTGACACCTAATATTCTGAGTATGCCCATCTGTATGTGCGTGTTTAGGAGTGTGTGTGTATGCCGCATTTATCTGCCTGTGTTAACATCAGGCATAAAGTTGCCTGTATAATACTGTAGATTTAGATATTATGTAGAAAAGAACAAAAGTGTATTTGTACCCTAAACATAACATGCTTTTCTATTGTTTACATGGTATGTTGTATATATAGTATCCTCTCCTTATTGCAGTAAATAGTAAAATATGGTTTATTTACTCCACATAAAATGAACGTGATTTAAAAGAGGTTGTCAAATATGTAAGGCAAAAAAATGCTGCATCACATAGTTATGTTTCAATAATATAATGTAGTAATTAATCTGTCAGCCAATTTTTACCACAGGACAACAACCACTGCCCTTTTAAACAAAATTCATCATGATAAGCAAATGTCTGATTTCTTAGTTAGCCTGGCATGGTACCAAATCCAGGGCTGCTCTTTATTCCAGCAGAGAATCAGCTATAAATGAAGCATAATGAGATATTATAGAATCAGCGATATGCTTTTAAGATATCACAATAATTGGAAAATGTGAAAAAGGTAATTTCATAAAACTACAATATATTAAAGCTTGTGTTAATGTTTTCAAGTATGTATACTGATAATAATTATAAAAATAGGCCATTAAAGAGACATGTTTAACAGTGGTGAAATAAAAATGTGAAACCTGATAGCTGATACAGCACATCATGCCACCACAAGCATCGGCTTGGAAATTTTTACTGCTTTTTAAGTGAATTGTTTATCATGTTTAACTGGAATGCCGTGCTGTAAAATAAACAACCACACAAATAATCCTTTAGCTCACTTTTCCACAAGACATAAACTAGAGCAACAACAACACGGTGGATCAACAACAGCGTTGGCAACAGCGTTACCATCATAACAGATCTGAGGGCTTACAATTTTAGATTTAGCATTAGCGCTAAATACAGCTGTACAACTGTTGAACTAACATAGGAAAATGCAAAAATCAGGTGGGGAATGTTTTATTTGAAGCTGAAGGAACATGCCTGCATTAATCCGCACCTGACACTAATACTTCTGTATGATTGACCTGAAAGCAGGACGATCATCATTACGTGCATACAGCCATATGGTGCTAGTTGTTAGCCTTTGGCTTTCGGCAGGATTAGCTTCTGCTTTCTGGCACTGCTGGTTCATTACAGATTTCTTTAGAGCAATAATTGCATGACAGTATTATCGTATTGAGGCTGATTTAGCATACTGTTCATCATGGCTGGTGGGCGGGCATAATCCATCTTGAGAGGAAATCAGGATACATAATCTACTGTAATCTAGGAACTAGGAAATATCTGGACTTGTTGGATGGAAAACATAGCAAACTTTATTTTGTATCATCTAGGGGTGTAACAATATACCAATACCATGGTGCGGTTACTATCACGATTTTGGAGCCACGGTTCTGTTCATTACAGCTCTGTTTGCTGTGGGGGCAAGGTTCATGGCATGGCAAAGAACATTAGGTTCACTTTTAATTTAATAATAATAAAACTGAAAAACTGCATCTTTAGTGTATAGGGAAATCCTACGTTGGATGCTCTTATGGGAAATTTATGAATTCTTGGGGGTAGGGGGGTGGGACTTGTAGGAGTAATTGAAGACAAACATTAAAAAACGATCCCTGCTTTTTTAGGACATACATATACCCGTAATCTTGTGCGTCAGGCCCTGACGTACAGTATTTAAAAAAAATATTGTTTTTAGGTGTTAAAAGCATACATGATTAAATTACTATTTAATCAATAGTCAAGAACATTTTGTTTTGTGACATAAGGTAAAGTGAGGTCAACCTCAACAATATGCCAGGGCTGGGTTAGGGCAACAGGTAACACGGGGCATTTGGTATGCCATGAGTAGTGCTGTGTGTACCGTTCAGTTTGGTTTTAAATACTGTTACACCCCTAGTATCATCTGATATTTTTGTCATATGTTGATACTAATGCACACTGCCTACTCAAATGCACTGCATGCCCAGATAAACTCTCACACATGCATGCATATGTGTACTTACAATGCTGAAAATCACAGAATGGCCTGATCTTAACCAGATGAAACCCAGTCTTGATGAATAAGGAAGTGGGAGTCTTCTACTAAAGCCTGATGCTAACATGACCAAAGAACCTTCAGTCAAAGGTTCTTTAAGAACCATTTTAAAACTAGTCTATAGAACCTAAGGTCCCTTCCACTACAAGGACCCATAATGTACAAATTTAACCACACCACAAATGTTATGTAACCATACAGCCTGAAAGAAAAACTTTTTGGAATCTTTATTTTTAAACATGTACCATGATCTGTCATACTTCATTTGATGTGCACTTCAAACAACAAACTTTGTGTTCTGTGAATGATACTTAGTCTATTATAAACAATATAAGTATAAAGTAGATTTATACATACAGATACATCAAAGAGTTTAGTTTTGTAATTTGTCTCATAGTCTTGATATCAGATGTCATGATATTCATAAAACAGATTTACAAAAATATGTCTCTGCCTGTGGAGTTTTCTCATAACGCCTTTCAATTGAAGAAACAACATTGTTGCACACAACAAGGTGAGCTCATGTCCTCCTAAGCCTTTCAAACTGTTTAATCTCATACTTGTCACACAACCACACGCACACACACTAATACAGTGATTGCTCAGGCTACTCTTGACCCCCCACCCCCACCCCCTTCTGTATCCCATCCCTTTCAATAGCCAGCCCCTGTAATGAACAAATCCACAGAACATTACTCTAGACTTGATCTCTGGCAAAATAATGCTGGAACAAACAATTTGGTTTGTCAACACCTTTCTGTGGACTCCTCCATCACTGTCAGGGGTCCAAATTTAAACAGCAAAGTGCATTTGACTGTTGGACCCCAGTCTGATTATCTTCCATGGCTCTGCCAATTGCCTCAGACAGACCAGCTACCACTGATTGCTAACCTGGCTTGAAAATACACTCAGTCTACTCTCGGATTAACATGAATATTTTGATATAGATCGATAAGCAATCTCCACGCCATATAAAATGCCAGCATCCTTCATTTGGCTGATCGAAGTAGAAAGGGACAGCTGGGTATTGTTTTCCAAGAGGTCGGAGGAATGGAGCTGATTCTGTGAGGACAGAACCAGAGATCCAGGAATCTCTCTTTTCTTTCTGCCACTGTCTAATCGAGGAAACAATCTCGGCATCACACAATCCCATCTCTCAGGACAGGCCAGCGTAAACAAGGATGGCGGAACCCCCAACACCAGCAGGCCAAGTTCATTTGTTAAGCGTTTCAGCGTCAGCCTGCAGACGACCTTTCTGCTCAACACCACTGACCCGGACGGAAAGGGGCAGGTCAGTTATCAGTGCATTGGCCCGGTCCTCATCTGTGGCCCAGCAGATTTGGCGGATTGACCTTGACTGAGTTAATGGGGGTGGTGAGCAGGGGTCCTGAATGGAGGCTGGTTAATAAGACAGCAAGCATCTGCGATCATCTCCTGGGATGTGTGTTCTGTGTGTGTTCCGGCTCTCTAAAGACGCATGTGCACCAGCAGGTCACTGAGAATACAGACAGAACTCACAAATACACAGGCGTTTTATTAGTGTATTATTTCATTTTCATTTCAATTTTGTCGATAAAGGATAAAAAGACTTAGAACCTAAAGACCCTTTAGGGTGAAATAATCAGGAAAAAAACTGTATCTAAAGATTTACAGGCCCCAATCTACAGAACATGGTCCACAATGAGATATCAGATGAGGTTTACTACTGCATAGTAGAAAGTATATGCACAAATTATAACACAAACACAAATACCGTACAATAAATAAATATACAGTACAATATTGAAGTTAACAGTAGCAGGGCCAAATTGCTATTTAACTGATTAAACAAGACATTAACTTAAGAATGAATTATAGCTTGCGCAGCAATAACTTATTACCTGAAACATCAAATATGAGTAGGTTATTTATAAACATGCAACCAAAAGAATATCAAACACACGTTTGAAATGAAAAAAATATTTTATTTGTTCCAAACATTATGTGTAAAAAAAGCAGCCTTTGGACTCTCTACGAGCATGAGTTATGACAGAAATCTTCTGCACAGTTGGTTATCATGCTGTTTTTGTTATTATTTCACCATGTTTCGGTTAGCATAACCTTCAAACACTTCAGTTCAAGTACAGACATGGGAAGGTTTTCATTAGCAGTGCGAAGTATGGTGAAAACGTATCAGCCCTTTCCCTGGACCAGAGTTAGACCTGATCTTTGTCTCCCTGTCTCTCGTCACTGCAATCTCTATATTTTACTATTTGCCTTTGATTTTCTCAGCGAGCTTCAGAGTGTCTCTCCCTTTCTGTACAATTGGGTGGCCTGCTCACATCCATCCTGAAACACCTTGTTTTCCTTTTGCCTCAAGGTGGAAATAACCTCATGTGTGTTAAGCCATCAGAGGCAGAAGACAGGATTATGAATTTGATGATGATAAGAGAAATTAGAGGAAACCAACGGACAAGGCCAAATCCACACCAATACACATTACTCATTTCCAGCATCCTTGAACTCACAATTCTAAAATAGAATTTGACGAGACCTGGTACCTTCAATTTATTCACAAGCTAAACACAACAAACATCACATCAATATTATTCAAAGCGTGGCATGACCGCTTAATGCCTGTTCTAGAGACCTGGGAAATCACAAGTGGCAATACTATGAACTCTAATATTTACAAAACATAAGTTAAACGTAATTGCTAATCTCTACTTTTGCATATCAGTCTACATCTCATAATGAATATCTATTTTCTCAAGTATAAGCAACGTATATCTTTATATAAAGATTCTTTAATTACCCCCACTCTCATTTGTGATTGTTACAAGTACAGTTTATTCTGACATGTATTGGCCTGATATCTGGGGATCTGGAGACAGATCTGGATGAGGTCTGGAACTTAAATGATAGCAGAAGCGGTATTGAACCTTTTCAGGCTGAGATCAAATAGCACTTTCATTAGTTTAGTGCAGTGGCAGAGAACATTGATGAGTTGTCAGACTGCCTTTCCTTCAATAAGCTCCAAGGGACAGTCAAAATCATCCTCCCACAGAGCCTCTGGGCTGTAGTGCTCTTCTTCTCTGCCCCTTTCATACTTTTTTAGTTCTCTTTCCATTATTTTCCAGCTGTTTTATTTTCTACATTTCTGCATGAATCCCTCATTAGTGATTTATAATATTAAAAACAATTTAATATTATTTTATAATATAAAAAACAAATCTATTCCAATTAACTCGGAGTGTGAGAATAAAAGAGTGAAACATGTTGCATGTAAGCAAAGAACATAATGGCCTTGTTCACCTTTGCTCTAAGACCTGTTTCTAATTAGGCTGGCATGAGAACCTTAGTCTAATACCGTCTAGCTGTAAAAAAGCCAGTTATTGTAGAGTAACGGCATTGCATCACTTCCTGTGGCGAGGAGTCACTTACTGTGCAACTCCTTGTTTTGATACAATAAAGTGAAACAAAAAGGCTCCATGTCTCCGGCCAATAAGATAACAATCATACTTACACACTATATTTGAATAAATGACTAGCTGTGTATAACAGCCCCCCTGAGTCAATTTATGAGCCTCTGACATGCCTTTGTAGTTGAAGTATACTTACAGTAAATATGATACATACTCAAGGACTAAAAGCTTTCCATAAAACTGTCATCAAAAGAACGTATTAACCCATCTTTGTTTACAAGGGGTGAGACGGGG